>JBAMMX010000011.1:19133141-19404046 GCA_037126225.1 Dillenia turbinata | reverse complement strand
TTGGTGAGGGTTAAAAGGAAATCTACCTCCCTCTTATCCCTCCGACAGAAGATAATGAGGCTTTGAGGGACTTCCCTTGACAAGTTCAAGGTTGAGAGTGATAAATGTCTCGAGCCTAGATCATTCTATCGCACTGCAGAGCACAGGATTGTAGCCTTTGGAGACGGGAGACCCTCAATACAAAGCATCTTCCGGTTTCTATTCAAGACTTACATACCAGAAGTAAGAAGTATATCGTTGCCGATGAAGCTGAGCTATTCGACAGGCGTCGAAGCAGGATGAAGGAGCCGAACATAACCGACCCCCGCCACGATAGCCCTCATCAAAAGGGCTAGAGTGGGACCTCCACCTCCTCATAATTTTATGAACTACGCCCCTTTGAATGATATGCTGGCCAAATCTTGATGCAGATCAAAACGGCCTCCTCCCTCAGAGGAGACGATTTCAAGAGAGACAAAAATTCAATATTGTATCTTCCACCGAATCATGGCCACATGACGGACTAATGCCGAGGGGCTGGGGATTAGCTTGAAGCCTTAATCAGGGAAGGAAGGCTACAAAAATTCATCGATACAAGGCAAGCGAATTCCTTGCGGAGGCAAGTAGAAAGGATTAGCCATAAACCAGTCACTTTGAACCAATAGAACTCCCAGTCACGGGTGTCGTCTGAACCAACCCCGGGGTTATTCTCTGGATAAAGAACGAAGACTCTTCATTGTTTTTTGTCATTGTTGGGTCACCCTGGTGTTTCAAAGGATAGAGAACCCCCTATCCAAGGAGGTACTAACGCCCGTGTTGAGACAATACAAAGAGAACAAGGTCGATGATAGGCTTTGACGATGAAAAACTAATGAGAGCCACCCCGAGACAACATGACCTTTGGTTATCACCACCAAGATGGGGCAGTTCACTATTAAAAGGATATTCGTCGAACATCCTCTATTAAGACGCTTTCAAACAGATGAGTTTTAGCCGCACTGACCTTCAACCTCATGCTGGGCCCCTGAAAGGACTCTCCAACGTATTGGTATATCCCAAAGGCACCATCTAGTTTTTGGTAACTCTAGGAGCACCACCTAATCACGCTATTGCAAAAGTTACATTTGATGTCGTGAAATTGACGTCCTCCTATAACACCATATTGGGCCTCCACCTGGATGACTTAGGCTTCTGCCAAGCATTAGGCATATGAAGATTAAGTTAAGAACACCTCTCGGCATTAGAACATTCCAATGCGGACCCCTCAAAGACCTCAGCCTAGTGATTCCTACTCGTTGCTTGCCATGATAACTTTTTATTGTTGCTATTATGCTATTCTGATTCTCAATTCGTGTTAATAATAATATTATAATTTTATTATTTTTACAACATCTTCACCAATGGCAATAGTCAAGGCCTTTAGGCCCCCATCCACGTCTTCTATTCCTTGCCTTACGTATGGGTTCCACACCCATTTTTAGCCAACATGCAAGATCAAACTCCTGAGTAGGTGTCTCCCATCATCTGTTGTCTCCGTGCCTTACACATGAGTTCCTTACCTACCTTAGCCAACATATGGGATCTAACTTCCGAGTGAATGATTCACATTATCTCTCGGCTATGTGCCTTTCACATGGGTTTCACACTCATTCTAGCTAACACACGGGATTGAATTCCCAAACAGGTGGCTCCCATTATCTCTTAGTTCCGTGTACTACACATGGGTTACACACCCATATTTAGCCAATGTACGGGATCTAACTCTCGAGCGGATGGCTCCCATCATCTTTTGGCTCGACGCCTCACATGGGTTCCGCACCCATCCTTAGCCAATATACAAGATTTAACTCCTGAGTGAGTGGCACCCAATATCTCTAGGCTCCATGCCTCTTATATGGGTTTTGTACCCATCTTTCGCTCTAAGTATTTTATGAGGTAACGCGCATAGCACTCGATTTCATTACTCGAGAGAATTTAATTTCTTCCCTCCTTTCCTTGGTCTCACATGTTGTAAGAAGCTATACACATGGATGGGGATTCGCTCCCCTTTCTTTCACCCTATACGGACACATTGTATGTTCATCATTCGAAACAACTTAGTATTACACGCTCTATGCAATTAAATTACGAAAGAAAAACGAATTTGTAAAGGAAGAAATTCAGTCTATTTTATAATGTAAGTAGTACAACCGAGTGAGGAAGTTCATGCAAGACCAAAGAACGAAATACACTAAGGAAAGAAACAGTGTAAGATCATGCTTCATGACCATGAGATGGAGGAGCAGCAGTTATTTGTCGCAGACCCTTGAAACCAGCCCGCATAGCGGCAACATGGGTGTTAGCTTTGACCACTTCGTGGGAAAAGCCCATCCTAGGATCGCCGGCCAGACTTGGACCCGAATCCCGGTGTCAGCCCCATCAACACTATCTGTGAAATTCTCCATCAGTCCTGCCTTGTGGATGATTTCTTCCGCACGATGCAACTTCACATTAAGCTCTGATGTCCTTTCTGAAGCTCGGCAACTCATCCTTCTAGGTACGCGACCTACTTCTCTGAAAAAGTAAGTGATTGCCTTAGCTCCTGAGCAGACCTCTTGGCAGACACGCAGTTTGCTTCAGTTCCGTTCAACAAAGTCTCCAACCTCTCGCATTTTGCAATTGCCACATTAAGTTGCTCGGATGTCGAGTCCCGGTAAGTTCTCAACCATCTTATTTCTTTTTCTTTTTAAAGAAATGCGGCATTGGCTACCTTGCCTTCTTTCATTCCCCACTCCTACGGGGCCCAGTGGCTTGAAGCTACAAGATTGCCGCCTTACCCTCTTCCCATCTCTCTCCTTTGTGCCAAAGTGGCTCGTACCTATACAATCTCCTCCCCTCTCTGGTTCGCCAAGCCCTCCAAGTGACCCATCTATTGATTCTTCCTTTTAGTCCTTGCATTGCTTGACCGCTCTCTCAGCAGAGTCCTTTCCTTAGGCCTTTGAGCTTGTCATCTTTCCGACCTCTTGAGCCTTTGAAGTCAACTCCTACCACACACGAGTCCCTTGTTGTGATTACTCAATAAGAATGGAAATCTTTGACAAATTTAAATCTTTTATGATCTGATACGGATTTATCACACATTTCTCCCGTTAAGATAGTAAATCTCCTAATGATTCGAACCTTCATGGGTCTCCATAGCGGTGATAGAATTTTCCTATCTCAAAAGGATCCGAATCTATAGAAAGTCTATCATTACAGCTCTTGTAATCTCAAAAGATCTTATATAATCTCTCTCTGGGGTAATTAGGATTTTTACACTCCCCCAAACACAAACGGCACTCCCCATGCATATTATATAAACTAAATAGAGGCAATTTGCCAAATACGTACCTCTTTCGCTTTACACCAGCATACCGAGATTACATAGGGTTCAAGCTCTCCTCCAGTCTTTTTCTTTACCACTCTTTCGATTTGAGCATTGGAGCTTTCTCAGTAAAGCTACCTTTGGCAGGTTTTTGGCAGGACTCTTTTCTAAAGACGAGCCAGCAAACATCCCCTCACCGGTTCCCCGTTCAGGCTAGAAGGATGATCTATTGTAGAGTCGTTTTTGATTTCAACAGTGTGACTACTAAGAGCATGGTCTCATAGCCTATGTGGTATTTAAAAAAAAAAAAAAAAACACTTATGTGCCTTTGAGCAAACTTATAGCCCAATTGTAAAGTTTTTACTGGAGCTCTTAGTTTGAAATCTTGGAAGAGAAGTCTTCATATAATAAACTGAAGAGACTATCTACATAATATCTATCCTCAACCCCATATTTTGGGTGGGATATGTTAAACAACACGTTAACTTTTTTAGGCACTAGTACATGTAGGAGTTTTATATTCATAGCCTACTTACTCTTAGGAAATTAATCCACCATCCTGCATTTGCCATATCTAACCCAATCTTTAATTTCCCTTGCTAGCACAAAAAGAAAAAGAAAAAACTTTCATTTCCCTCACACCTTTTCTTGTTCCTTAATCACCAAATATCATCTTCATCTTCTGTAAATCTTCATTGATCCCATTGTTTACGTGTTGGATCATAAATTTGACGTTTGGATTCAGAGCTTTTCTGAAATTCAGACTTAGAAACTCAAAATTACTCGCATGACTCACTCAAGGGACAAGAGAGAAGATAGGTGGAAAAACTTGAGAGTACTTACAATTGCTTGAATTGTTTGATTGAAAATGGCTTACAAAGGTGGATATTTGAACTAATCTTCTCTAGATCCACATTAAAGACACCTTGTAACTTGTAAGCTTAGTACTTGAATATCCTAAGCAAATGAAAGGACATAATACATGTAAAATATGCAAACGTAGAACTCCGAGACCACACACTTTTCACTATTTTTGTCATATCCTTTTTGTGTAGTGTTTGGAATTCGAAAAAGACATGTTTCATTGGAAATAGGCTTCTAGATCTTTCTAATGACACCTCATTTGCATGATTTTATTAAGATTTGACCCTCCAAATGCCCAACCAAAGCAGCCCAAAGATCAAGTTTATCTTCCAACACCCCCTAAACTTGATCTTTTCATGACTCCAAGCAGCATCTGCATATTCTTGAACTGATATGAGTTGAGGGGCTTAGTGAACACTTCTGCTTCCTGATCGAGTGTTTTCACATACTCCAGGTCAATCCCTTTCTTTGCGATACATTCCCAGATGCAGTGTAACTTGTGTCTGTTTTTACTTTTATCATGAACCATCGGCTTCTTTGCTGGCAGCTGAGCTGACTTTGTCGTCAGTCATCAGCTGTGTAGCTTCCTTTTCCTCCAAATGGAGCTCTTTCAGCAATGTCCTTAGCCACATCGCATGGTAAGCACTTGATGTGGCGACAACATACTCGGATGAAAAGAGTGTGACAGTTCGCCATTTCTTCAAACATCAAGAAGTTACATCGTTGCCCATGAAAAAATACATAGCCGGTGATGCTTTTCTTAAAATATCCAATCAAAGAAAATTCATATGAGGAAGCATATCATAATCTGAAATCAATGGTTCTTTTGATGTGCCAAGAATCTTCTTGGTAGCCTTCATATGTGTTTCAGTGGGGCTTTCTACTTACAATGCCAACTGCATACCTGATTTTGGACCTTGTACAGATTAAGTATTGGAGACTTCCCACGACTTGAAATTGTTTGGATTTACTGTGGCTTCATCATCAATAGCCGTCAATAATTTCAATCCACTTGCATTCGGATATCTAAAATTTCTTCAAAACTTATTTGGCATACACTTCTTGTAAAAGATTCCATATTTGGTTTCCATCACCTCAATGCCTAAGTAATAGGACGTCAGGCCCATATTTGGTATCCATAACTAGTACAATGTTAGTGGCAACAACAGTACTGATGTAAATGGTAATTATTTTTCCTCGCCTTTTCTTTCTTTCAGTGGGGGGTGCGGTTTGGTTAAAAATAAGAACTTAACTTGATCACATGCATTCTTTAATTGCAAAGTTTACCGGCCGGAAACATTGTGCTTGAAGATGGAGAGAGTGAAGGGATTTTGTGGGCGTTATGGTACTTAGCCAACAGATTGTGCAGATAGCAGCAACTGGTGAAGTTGATTTGAATTAATACTCTTAGGCTATAGAATCCTTAGGTTCATGCATTAAAAGACGAAATCACTTAGTGTCTTTAACCAAACTAGACCACTTTCTGAATCTTTTAACTGTCTCACATATTTAATTTCATAGCCCGTGGCAAAATTGATTCCTTAACTACATTAAAAATTTGATTCAATCTTCTTCAAGTTCATTGTTTGATAGATATGCAGACAATGATTATTGTTATGCGAGGAATAATTTTTTTATTATTATAGTCCTATGTGTTATTAAATCTCAATGAATCCGACTACTTTTGGATACGATTGATTTTTGTTGAATCCTACTAATTTTTTTTTTTTTTTTTGTGATTTTATTCTTTGGATGGCACTACTTTTGGATATGATGGATTCTAATTGATAAGAAAGAAAGATTTCAACATTGATTCATTTAGTAATACTTTCCCTTTCAAGAGCTTCTCATCACTATATAAACTTCGTCTCAATTGTTGTTGTATACTCTCAGTTTCTTCAACCTCCTATTTTATGACCACAATTTAGCGAATGACAAGCAGTCCACTACAGCGAGGAGTTTTTGAAATGAGGCAATCTCTCTTGGATGAGGTATTTTCTTGTTCTGGAGAAAAGAGGTTGTAAAATGGTAGAATAAATTGCTATAAAATCTATGAAGTGATTTATTGTCTTCTCTCCTTCTTGTTGTTGAAGACTCAAGCACACTTTATCTTAGCTTGTTGACTACAAAATTGACCTTTGCAACAAAATTATCATCCATTCCAATGCAAATGTCTATTTGCAATTAGTTAGGTTAAATTTGGATTAGTTTCCATTAGCATGTATTTTATACATACGATGAGGCCTTAGGGAGTATGAGTTTCTCATAAAGGTTTGATTTATATATAGCATCAATTCATTTTAAATGTCCATTACTTCTACTGTCTTTTCCCCTTTTGGTCAGCCTAGGATGGAAGTAATATAAAAAATTCAATAAGATCCATAACAAGGATTTACTAAAACGAAGAGCCACCTTGGAGAAAATATTCCGAGGTTGTGTTTGGTACAAGAGGAAAGCATAGAGGAGCATAATTTAGAAAATATTGACACAGCAAATGTGAAATTTTATGCTCATATACTCCATTATTGATTCAAAGGGTAGATTTATACCATCAGAGGGGGTGATAAGTCATATTTTTAGGTAAGGGAAGAAGCTATTACCCCCCAATGGCATACCATTCCCTTCTTTGACATAAAATTAG
Source organism: Dillenia turbinata (assembly GCA_037126225.1). Lineage (NCBI taxonomy): Eukaryota > Viridiplantae > Streptophyta > Magnoliopsida > Dilleniales > Dilleniaceae > Dillenia > Dillenia turbinata. The sequence goes on along the minus strand of JBAMMX010000011.1, from coordinate 19,397,219 downwards.
AGGATGCTAATATCAAACTTTGCATGTATAGTGGAAATTTGCTAAATTACACCTCTCCTGTCTTTTCTAGTGACCATCCTTTTAGGCTTACAATTAAAATGGGGAAGATCATAATTGGTGTCTGTATTGACATGCAAGAGATGCTATATGTTGTAAATAAAAAAATACGTGATCTTAATAAAGAACACTTGTAAGCATAGGCAGCCCCTTGGGACCATCACCCCCTAAAATTTCATATACATTAGTTGTACATAGGGTTTTCAAAGGTCGAGTACAGGTAAATAAGGTATTTGTATCGGAATTTAAAGAAAACATTTTAACTTTGCTATTATATCATATTCTAAAGAAAATTTTTTTAAGAGTTCACATTAAAAAAGAAAATACTAATTTATCATTAGGCTGTGTTTTAACCCACATGCCAAATTATTTTTTATTTAGTTTATTTACATCTCTCTATTCCGCAAAATCGAATTTTACGTATTAATCTATTTTCTTTTGATTTCTTTGCTTCTTTTATTTTCATCTTCCTTTGTTCTTTTTCTTTCTTTTGTTTTTTTAAGTGATGATTTTAGTAATGGAATTTTTTAAACTTTTTATTTTATATTGTATTGTGAGTATTTTTATGTACATATGTATTTTATTTTTATATAAATTTTAATCATATAGTTTTTTATTTTTATTAGTATAGTATGGCCCTTGCTGAGAAAAATTTCCAAGATTACCACTGCATGTAAGCATGTTAAATGGTTCATGTACACTGATAAGGTATGCTGCTTCTTGTCTATGGGTGTGATTATGTTGTGTAGAATCCCTGGCAACATTGGAACATGTGCTTTATTAAGATACTCCATGCTTACACTCATACCTGCACTAAGACATCTTGCCATGAGTCAGAAAGTGCATGTGAAGTCAGATTCTTAATGTCAGAAGTTGGGTGGTGCAGGGAATTCTGGATGAGAATTGTCTTGACCTTCAAGTAGAACAGGTTTCAATTCATCCAAACCTTGCTGAGAGACATATTACTGAATATTTCACAAAATCAGCTAGGTGTGTTGCTCTGATGGAGCAAACCCTGTAAGATTTTAATTCTTTTGTACCTTCTCTTTCCACCATCTAATGAAAATAATAATAAATAGCAATTATTTCGAAATCTTGCGTGCCATCTACAGTGAGAAAAGACCTGCAGTTGACTTCATTCAGCTCGAAAAACATCTTGAATGCGTCAGAAAATTAAGTCGAGGGTATCAAAATAAAAGCGCTACTCAATACAGCATCTTATGTCATTACAATCTTTTAAACTATGACCATTATCATGATTGATCTGGAGAACTTTGCAGTTCGGGGGCTAAGCAAGTGAGGCTGCAGTGTGTTCAGATGAAAGAATTCTGCAAGGAAAGAAATCTTGAAGGGTAATGTCCATAAAACTCTTTCTTACATAAAAATAGGTCCTACTTTAGGACTTTTTGCCACTATAATTTAGTTAGATTGCCATGTAAAAAATAGAAAAGAGAGAGGGTAGATGGCTCCTGTTTGGCTGCAATAGTGACTTGTGCAAAAATTTTAATAGGTGCAAAACCTCATTACAGCAGATAAAGAAAGAGCAAGAGATGTTGAAAGAGAAGCTTAAAATCTTTTTTCAGGTCTCCCTCCCCCTCTCTCATATGTGCTGTTGCTTGCCTGATTGTATGCTTGCATGTATTTCTGTATGCAAGCAATTACGAACTTGGTGCATTTTTCTTTGGTGTTAGCTGGTGAGGCAAGCTGGACCGATTCATACAGCTGAGAGGCCAAAGTGAGGATCAAAGAAGATGGAGGCTACACACTCATGCTTCCAAGCAGTCATCTAAGAGCACATGTTTGTTTTTATATGTAATAAGACTGCTGTGTCTGAAAGAGGATTATATGGGGATGCTTCCCCCAACTCATGTTGAACCATATTTATCTAACAATAAATGTTTGTTTTCATCTCTCTCTCTCTCTCTATTTTTTTTTTCTCTGTGTATTAACGATTGAACTTTTATCCAGTTTTCCCAATTTACATAAATGAAAAGAAAAATTAGAAGAATATATATGAATAAGAAAAATTGATGAGTTTTCAAAGAAAATAATGAAAGAATTTATTTTTTATTATTAGATCAAATTTTACTTTATGGTAAATGATAGAGATCTAGAATAACCTACACTGGGGTAAATAGATACTTATGCATACCTACATATCTATAATTATTTTTATATAATATCAAGTTTTATATCATAATAAGATTTTTTATTTAAAAATATTGAACATCAAATTGATATAAATTGTCATTTGAAATGAATATGATGTCGCTTTCTTTTTTTATGTATAAGATAGACTCAAATCCGTCATTTTTAATAGAAATGAAATGATATAAGTTGAATTATAAAACAATGTGTCTCATTTTATTTAAAGTTGAAGGACTATAACATTACAATTCATACATTACGAACTAAACTGAAATCAAGGCCATAATTCATAGATTGGACGTGCAATTTTGGTCTAGGTAGGATCTACATTTATAGAGTAATATTCGCTTCTAACACAAAAAACAAAAAATAAAAATTTAAAATAACATATTTGAAAACAAATAAAAACAAAAATTTAAAATAATACATTTAGAAAAAAGTTTTTAAACCTAACACTCACGTATCGGGTTTTGAAAACCTAACATGTATTATTCATGTGAATAGTATCGTATCGAGTTTTTAAAATTCGATATAAAGAATACGTGAATAATACCCATATCAATTTTTTAAGACTCGATATAATATTGTTTATATAAATAGTATAGAAACATGTGAATGTTAGATTTGAAATTTTTTTTTCAAATACGTGTTTTTTTTTTTTTTTTTTTTTGTTTTTTGCGTCAGAAACGACCAATACTCCACATTTATGCGTTCCGTTCAGGCTCACTGGGCGCAAGTCACACTCGATTTGCACGTGGACTCTCTCTCTCTCTCTCTCTCTGTCCCCGGCGTCTGGATGTTATCTGCAGGTCTGTGAATTGGATTCTTGAATTTTGTCATAATCATTTTATTCAGTGGTAGAGAGAGGTAGGTAGCTATTTGTATGGAGAAGGGGTTTAACTTTATTTAGATTATGGATGGGAGTGGGAGTGGAATGAATGTCACATGTCACTCTTCCTTGCATCGATTTCATGAATTAGATTAGGGTTTTATCGTTTTCTATCTGATTCAATCCTTAACATTGAAAGGTGAAGGTGACTGAATGTGTTTTAGGGTTTCAGATTTCCTCCACCCCTCGAAGCCTGTATCCCTCTCCTAATAACTTTAGTTGAATTTTATGCAAATTGAGTTTAAGGGATTTACATCCTCTAACGGCCTCAAAATCCATAATTATGAATGCTATTTTTTTTTCTTTGATAGAAACAATTATTCTACTTGCTCAGACTCACCCCCAGCATATGGGCGTAGCTCCGGTAGCTTTCAAATCATAGGGCTTTCTTTGTTTATGGGTTTGAAATGAAAAAATCGTGTCTAACTTTTTTATGTATGCATTCATCTCTTATTATACTTCATTATCTATCCCTTGGAGAGAATGGTAGATTTGGCTGTATTTCTCCCTCTTGAAATTGTTAGAGAGTTGTAACCATAGTTATTGCCTCAGAGGATAACAAGGGAATTCGGGAACATACTCCTTGCAATAAATCGGGCTTGAGATTGTCTGAACCTAGCGTTTCTCCAATTGAAACCCCAATCTTTTAGTCTATGTAACCAGAAGAAAAAGGAATAAAAAAGGGTTAGCCTTTGGTAGCTCCGGCAGATTGAAGCTTTTTAATTAGAGACAGGCAGCCTTGGGGTGTTGGAAGAAAGTGGGTTGCCAAAGATTCTTTGATTTCTCTTTTTCAGGTTTTCATTGTGCTCTTTTTTTTTGGTCTGTAGTGGATGGATTTTTCCTGGTTTTAGTTTAAATGTGTGGATGGTTTTGGAGAATAGTTCTCCTTTTGATCTTGTTTTGCTTGCTTTTTCTGAGGATTTTTCATGCTTGGTTTCTCTGGACATTCTTCTTTTGTTTGCTTTTTCTGAGGATGGTAGCTAGGGTAGATTGAAGGTTTTTAATTGGTGATAGGCAGCCTTGTTGTATTGGAAGAGGCCGGGTTGCCAAAGATTTTTTTTTGATCTTTTCTTATTTGGGTTTACATCGTTCTCATTTTTTTTTTTCCCCTTTTTTCTTTGTGGTCTATAGTTAAGGGATTTTTCCTGGCTTTAGTTTAAAAGTACGTCTGGGTTTGGATAATAGTTCTCCTTTTGATCTTGTTTTGTTTGCTTTTTCTGAGGATGATAGCTCTAGTGGATTGAAGGTTTTTAATTGGAGATGGGCCGCCTTGATTGGAGGATAGTGGGTTGCTAAAGATATTTTGATCTTTTCTTCTTTGGGTTTACAATGTTCCTTTTTTCTTTGCAGTTTGTAGTTGAGGGATTTTTACTGGTTTTATTGTAGGAGTGTGGATGGGTTTAAAGGATAGTTTTCCTTTTGCTCTTGTTCTGTGTGCTTTTTCTGAGAATTTATTATCTTGGTGTCTTTGTACATTCTTCTTTATTGTAATATAATTTCATTTTCTATCTTAAAAAAAATGGTTACAGAGCTGTAGTGCAGCAACATTTGGGATTCAGGGTGCACTTCATTTCTATCTCCCTTGAATTTTCTTTATGCCTTTGGTCCTAGAGGTAGAGACCAATGTCTCCCATTAATCACATGTTCAATTTTTTCAGTGATAAAAAATAATCTATTTCTATAAAGAAGCACTGATATTAGGGGATAATATTGCAACTGTAATGGTCAACAACTATGTCCACATTGATGAACAAAGGGCCAAGAGCTGTTATAACAAAATCCAAATGGAAATCTGGTACTCTTTATTGAAGATTTTATTCTCGAGTTTATAAAACAATTCTTTCTACCTTTGTGTTTTTAATGATCAAAAAGGTATCCCCCCCAATATTTTCTCTTGAGAAACATTAATCTATTTTTCATGCTGCCAAATATTCATGGAAACCTTTGCCCTTATATGCTCTTTGGTAGTTTATACTAGTTTATGAATTCTAATGTAGTCATACCTCTTGCAGAAAATGTCATCTGAAATGCTTCTTTTTGGTGCCATTAAGATGCAAGGTTTGGTGTTATTTCTCCATGGCTTTGCCACATTTTCAGGTCTGAAGTATCCATAATTATCCTGGAGCGAGACATCTATCTAAGTTTTTAAAGATCAAACTGACACTTTTCTGGCAAAAAATGGCAGCAATTTTCAGTTATACGGCTTTGAGGCAGTTATTCCAAATGCTGTTGGCCATTTTCATTTTTCACAGTTCTGAATATGTTTTGGCGGTTGCCATCCATGGGAGATCAAATGTAACTTTAAGGTCTCTTCTGATTAGCAAAAGCTATCTTATTGCAATGATGTGTTCATTGGTGGAGTACTTGTTTGAAATTATGTTATTTCCTGAACTGAAGGAGATCTGGTGGATAAGCAATACGGGTCTTGCAATGATTGTAGTTGGTGAAATCATCCGGAAAGCTGCAATCATAACTGCTGGCCATGCCTTTACACATCTTATTAGGGTTTGTCATGATGAAAATCACAAGTTGGTTACTCATGGGGTGTATAGGATAGTACGTCATCCAAGTTACTGTGGCTTTTTCATCTGGTCAGTTGGCACTCAGGTGATGCTCTGTAATCCCGTATCCACAATTGCCTTTGCAGTTGTTGTTTGGAACTTCTTTGCAAAGAGGATACCATATGAAGAGTTCTTCTTGAGGCAGTTTTTTGGGTCAGAGTATGAGGAATATGCTCAACGAGTTCCTTCTGGGGTGCCCTTTGTGAAATGAAAGTGCCTATATCAACTGTGCAGTTTTATTTCTGGGGTCGTTATATTTCCAGAGATGGACATAATGCTGACTTGGAGGGCTAAGGGGGCTGCAAATCTCTTTGCAAGAGCAGCAAAATAAATATGTTCCTCAATACAGGGTTGGATTGCCAGAAGCTTAAGAGACTGGATAACTATACATACTGTTGTATTCACAATTTTCATTTCCCTTCCCCCCAGCCCCCAAAGGGTGGCGACATCTGAATTTTTGATAGGCATTGGAGTTTAATTTGTTTTCACATGAAGTGAAATAGAGAAATTTGTAATTGTCATCCTACCAGAAGTTTTTTGTGGCATTGTTCAGATGAGGATGCAGAAATACAACTTGTGTTACCTTTGTATGGAGAAGAATTTTTGTTACCATGTACTTATTTGACTAGAGCCAGGCAGAACAAGTTTGTGCATGCTCCTTGTATATTGTCTTTCATGCCTTCATGAGTAGAATGTAGTGGCAAAGTTGGAGCAACGTATCCTTCAAACCTTCAGAAATTGTCAAGCACAAAGCATCTAAAACAAACACTATTGTCGACTAGTTCTCACAACAAGGTTAATGTCTGCTTATTCCAGTACAAGGCACCCTATAAGCCAGCAAACTTACGACTTTAGCGATTATCCTGAGGAAAAATTTTTATTAAGATGCCATTCTCAAACGCAATTAATGTACAACTAAAACTTTACAGTGGCATGGTGAAGACAGAGACTACACCATTTAGCAAGTTGATTTATCAGCGCCTGCTGGCAACAGAAAAAGAAATGCAAAATATTTTCATCCATCAAGGATGACTGTAGTTTACACAACACTGGACTGCCTTCTCTTGTGTGTTAATAGTCAAAGAAGAGGATTTTATCTCAACTCCCATCTAATTTTTGTGGAAGGAACCGGATCGTCTTCTTGATACCTGTCTTTGTCCTGTATAAGCCAAGCCAAGTTCCTTGCACTGCTCTTCGTCTGGATGTAAACTCCCAGGAATAGCACCAAATGCTCTTCTTGCCATTTCAGACCCAGAAGCTGCAAAATGCACAAGAGCTGATGCATCCTCAATGTTCTTCCCCATATTAATTGATACGGACATGAACTTCTTTGAAGGGGCTTTTGAGAATCTCCTCCCAACATCCTTATCAAGCTCCATGCCTTTAGAAAACGTTCCGTAGCAGCCTCCCATGTTAGCTCATGCCACTGTACGGGGGAAAGCTGCACAGGCTCTTCATTCAGTGCCTTCTGTGTAGCTGCAACAAAGCCCTTGTCGTCCTTATACATGCGGCAATTCGGGAACTGCTTAAAAAATTCATTCGAGGGATGATCTGCACAAACAACAATTTTCCCCATGGCCAGTGCTTCTGCAGTAGTAGTGCAGACAACATCTGTTGTACTTGGATTTAAGAAGACTTTGTAACTGGCAATAAAAAATTAACAATAAATCAACATCATAAACCATGTTGATTATTAAACAATATAAGGTATTTTTTGGTACATTACATGGGAAAAGGATGGGAAATATTAAAGGGAAAACATTTACCCCTCTAAATGATTCCTAGGTGACCTTTTCCTCGTCTCTATGTTTAATACTAAAATTAAGAGGAGAGTAGCTTTTGCCCATATTACAATTTTACTACATTAATTGCAATTAAGATAGCACATGATAATTTTCATTTATCAATACTGGAACTAACTAGTTTATTATTTTATAAAAAATAAAAAAAAATAACTCATTAGTATCTCTAAAAAATTAAAAAAAAAAAAAAAAAAAACCCCCTTTTTTGTCAGTTTTCACTTATTTATAAAAAAAAAAATTATTATTAAAAAAAAAAAAAAAAAAAATTATTTTTTTTTCAAACATTAATACTGAAACTAACTAGTTTAATATATCAAATATCTAAAAAGAAATCATTTATAAGGTTCTCTATAATTTGCTCAAAATAAAAATCCAAAAAGTCCTATTTTTGTCAGTTTTCACATATTTCAAAAATTAATACTCTCCAATTTCTACAACACAACTCTTGAACTTTTTTTCATCTCTTCCATCAAACTTAAGAAACTTTTCCTTTTGAGTTTAACCTTTTTAAATCCACAATTTATTTTTAAAGAATTGTAGAAATTTGGTTTTGTGATGTTCATGTTGTTGGGCGCTTATTGATGGTATGGTTGTTTGAGGGGGGCTTACTTTGAAATTTTGATCATGATTACTGAGATAGGATGTGCATAAAAAGTAAATACTTTTGCTTGAAAAAGAGAGAGAGAGAGGATACACTAGATCCGAGAAAGAGAAGAGAGAGAAGCACACCAAATTTTAGAGAAAGAGGAAAGAGAAGATTACACTTTAAATTTTGAAGAGAGCATTTCCAGAGAAAATATCAACGGAAAGTGGTGTTGAAGACCAATGTTCATGGTGAAGAGAAAGGGGGTAAAATCTTACCAAGGGCAGAGATGAGAATAAGATTACCTCTTTTATGGGTATAAATAAAAATTCCTCTTGATTTTACCGAATTCAAATTTTGCATTCCAAGCATATGGGGCAAGTACCCCATACCAAATGATACCCTAAGTAACAGAGTTTGTAAGACAAACAACCTCCCAAAATCAGAAGTGAAAAATTCTTTTCATTTCCATCAATAACTACATACAAGACCTTTATTTCATATTCCATGCAAAACTAAAAAGGGGGAAAAAAAAATTCCATCCCTTGCTAAAGAAGGTAGCCTCTAGAAAGCAAGAAGCAGCAAGAACCTTATGGATGGACAAATAATGTTGCAATAGGGTTTCTCCCATAGCCAATAAGCAAAACGTTACTTACATCCTATTGAGACCATTTTGTTCTTTAGCACCTTTTTCTTTCCAAAGAACCTCAAAAACATAAACTTTTAAGGGCAATGCAATGCTCCATTCCGGTGCAGAATGTAGCAAAATAACAAGTCAAAACTATCACAGTGCGCAAGAACCATATGCCTATTCATGATTGGTCAAAGTGGAAAATATTTGTTTCAAACAAAAACGTGTCTGGTCATCCAAAAAACAAGAACTAATTTAAAGATGAATGCAGAATCGGTAACATATCGATCACAGTCCAGGAGAGACTAAGACCATGAATACAAATAGGAGAAATGCTATTTGGCTAGACAAAGAGTGCATGTTGGTAACAGGCTGCACAAATTCATTGTCATCAATTAGAGTGTCGTTTAGCAAAACCACAACAGTTTCAATCCAACCATTCATGTTCCAGTCATTTTAGGACAGTCAAGGACCCTTTCCTAACAGCATATTTCCGTTTCAAGATTTTACCATTTTCATATTCCATAGCGTCACAACAACCATAGGACAGCTACTAAAAGTCAAATATAATGCTTCACATGACATTAACCTATCACCATACCGAAAACTAATGATCAAAATCTATAAGTTAATATGATAAGGGGGGTTCAGCAAATGATTGAGAGCTTACTCATGAAAAATAGGATCTGCATGATCACGACCAGGATGGACTCTAACTGTTATTTCCAACATTTTTGCAGCCTCCTGAACTTCATTAGAGTCCTCACCATTACCAAAGAGATCCACTTCAAGTCCATTTAATTCTTTCTGGTGTTTTGAGAGCAGATGAAGTAGCTCTTTGTAGCCTTTGCTCCATACCATCTTGCCGATATAATATGCACCTTTGGTAAAGACTTCGTTCCCGATCTTTGCTTCTTCTTGCTTTCTCTTTCCTAGCTCCATGAACTTAGGATTAACTCCATGAACATTGCAAACAATGGACCTTGGAAAATCCTGTGTGGCAGCTGATAATCTAATAACCTGCCATCATTAAAAAAATAATAATGATGATAAAAGAAAATCTACCGAGCAATATCAAATGCAACACTATGCATAATAACCTTGAATACTCTCCGTCACCCACAATATTCATACATATTCATACTCCAGATTATTGTGTCAAATAAACATGCTATTAACAGGATTGCAGGCTTGCAAAATCCAGCTGAACAAGGCCAATCACATGCACATTGTTTTGTATATAAAGTGTTCATTTAACCACCAAACTGTAAGGCATGGACATATGTACAGGACACGGACACAACATGATATAAATGGTGACATGTCCAATTCTTTAAAGGAAGAAATGATTATTGTAGAAGCCAGCAATTAGTAATGATGACTTCAAGTACATAATGATAGATACTAATAGTTTCGATGTGATAATGAGAAATTTTTCCTTTAGTATGAAAACTAATTAATTTGTTACATATTGTTTGTGTGGAAGATGAAGTTTGTTGTGGAACTTACAGTGTGGACCGATGTAAACAGGCAAAATGATCAAGTTACAACCTACATTGGAAAATCTAGATATTGATCCTCATGCTTTTTAATGCAAACATCTGGGAGAGTGATGCAGCATGTGTATAGGACATGGACTTTGATTACAAAAGATAAGTTGAACTTTCACTATAAAGAACAAAGACATACGTATGTTGAACTAAACATAATCGCTCATTACAGAATCTATTTGTTGATCCTTATGCTTTTTATGCGCCTCTGGAGAGACGATGCAGGCACTTGAAAGATATGGAATTTAATTACAAAAAGCATGTTGGATCAGATTTTAGAATTTTTAGTAAACGACGAAATTCAGTATGAATTTTGTCATAACAAAAAAGGAAAATACATTATTTGCTCATTTCCTTTTTCAGTTTTCAGTGATAACTGTTTGTTCAATCTTATTTTGTACCACGAATGAGAATATATAAATATTGCTTGTGCTAATAGTTTGATTCTCACTCAAAAGCAAAAAGGAAAAGGCAGACCGCATTAAGTGTCCTCTAGAATTTCTGAGAACTTTAAAAATCTAAAATAACAAATGAAAATTGAGTACAAGAAGCGGAGCATCAGATATGGGCGAGAATCATATATGCCAAGAGTATAAGTTACAGAGACAGCATTATGTTGTCAAACAATGCTTCATAGACCATAACGAGTGGTCAGCTATCATATCAAAGATATAGGAACTCTTGGTAGCCAATCTACTTTTATGACCCTTATACCTAAGAACTCTACATTTATAACCCTTATACCTAAGAAATTTCATTCCGTGGGTTAAGGATTCAGGTCCATCAATTTGACCACTAGTCATTATTGTACTATAGCTAAAGTTATAGCTAATAGGTTATGTGTGGTGCTAGATGAAACTATTGCCAATAACCAGAGTGCTTTTATTGGATGTATGCAGATTTTGGATGCCGCCTTTGTGTCTAATGAAGTCGTTGATTTTATCAAGAGAAATGATAGGGGTGTTGTCTTGAAGTTAGACTTTGAGAAAGTTAATGAGAGGGTTAGTTGGAGATTTCTAGATAGTGTGTTGCAGAATAAGGGGTCTGGGACTCAATGGAGGAGATAGATTAGAGGGCGCTTGAGCTCGGTTTGCTTTTGTTTCATTATTAACGGAGAATGGAAAACTTACTTCTCATCACAAGAGTTAGGTAGACCTTTTTTTCTTTTGATAAATACCCTCTAGCGCGAAACTTTTTGAGTAGGTTGATTGAGAGAGGGGCTAGTGCTTATATTTTCTCGTCTTTGAGTAGGGAGTGATGAGGCCTATGTGTCGCATTTCCAGTTTGGAAATCTACTATCCTTGTTTTTGAACAGGATGTTGAGGGTTTTAGGGACATGATTTCTCTTCTTACTATTTTTCAAAGAATTTCTAGTCTTAAAATCAATATCTCCAAGAGTGGGCTCTTGGGATATATTTTTCTAACGAGTCTCTAGATCACTTGGCAAATACTAGTAATTGTGTCAAGAAGTGACCTATTTTTTGTTTATGGGTTCCTTTAGGGGATAATCTTAGGAGCGCTCAGTTTCACAATTCGATTGTGAATATAATTGATTAGAGATTCGATAGGCAAAACACAGCCTTTTATCTTTAGGTGGGCATATCACCTTTATCCTTGCTTGTTATCCAGTTCACCTCCTTTTTTTTTTCCCTCTCTCTCTCTCTCTCAAGATTCTGGTTGTACTAGCAGATAAAGTTGAGAAATTGATGAGACTTTCTTTGATCAGGAAGTGGTTTTATCAAGAAAGAACATTTGGTCTTGGTATGTGGTATTCAAGAACAATCCTTGGCAAGTAAATGGTTTTTGAAACTTCCCCCAAGAACCGAATTTGGCATAGTGTTATAAAGTAAGTATGGTCCCTGTCAAAATAGATACAATGCCAATGTTGGAGCAAGAATTTCTCATTGCAGTCCTTGGAAATTTATTTCCCACTTGTCTAATATTTTCTTCTTTTTTTGTCGTTTACAGTTGGTGACAATTCTCATGTGTTGTTTTAGGAGAACCCATGAATTAGGGATTTGTCTTTATCCATTTCTTTTTCTCATCTGTGAAGGTTATCTAGATTTTGCTTTGCTCCTATCAAAGATTTCTATAATTGGGTGGGAGATTATCTTCTTGAGATTTCATTTGTTTAGAAATCTTAACAATAGAGAAGCTGTTGAATTTTCTTCTTTAATTTCTCTGTTTCAGGTTAATGATCCTTATCCACATATTATTGACACTTAAGGTCTCCAAGGCTTTTACTCAAAATCTGTATTTCAAAAACTAATCAGATTTTTTTTTTTTTTTTTTTTTTTTTTTTTTGGGGGGGGGGGGGGGAGGAAAAAGTTCTTGGTGAAGGAATAAGGCTTTTATTTGGCCCATAGATGTTTGTCTCATGTGTTATACCAACTCCGAAATTGGAGATTGCTTATTTTTGCATTGCTCTACTGTGAGGGAGATGTGAAATTGTCTTTTTCGTGTGTGATAATGATTGGGTTTGCCCAAGGAGATATGTTCCTTACAAATTTTGGAGTTTTTAGGAGGCAAAAAATATGCTCAAATGTCACGAAAACACACACTTTTAGCCATCCCATGCTATGCTTGGAGAGAGCATAGTGCCAGAATTTTCTATATTTAGACCTTTGAAACTTCTCTTTTGTGAGATAAGTAGTTTTCTATAGTGGTTTATGGGCTTATGCCTCAGAGATTTATAACAATTACAGCTTAGAAGATTTGAAGGGGGACCAAGAAGCAATTTTATAGTTTTTCAATTTTGCGTTGTATTGTTCCTCATTGTTTCTGAGGATTTATTCTCCTTAGAAGTTCTAGTACATTCTTTCTTCATCTAATATATTCTTATATAAGATATATATTTTATATATATTTGTATATATAATCTAGTTAATCCAGACATTGCAAAATTATATGGTAAAATATATTTATTTGGTTAAGTCATCAGACAATTTGGTAATTTTCCATGTTTGAAGCCCCATCAATGTTTTCATGGATACATATGCTAGCATTGTGAAGAATAAATGCTATCTTAAAAAAAAAAAAAAAAAGAATTTGCAGTCGTAAAGAATCTCTAGACCTAATCAGCCTTTTTAAGATTTCTTGATTCATATAGCTCATTTAATTGAAACTCTAGAACTTGATCTCTTAACAATTCCGGATCTGTCCTGCAGTCTCTTTTAATCTCCACTATTTGAAACTTAAACCATTTGTTTCCTTTGGCCAACATAATTTGGATAGCCAAGATACTTCCCAAAATCAAAGGTCTTGTCTGACTAGAGGTTCCACAGAAAGGTTAATGCCGATCTTTTAGGAGGCCAAACAAGGCATTGAGCCTTGATTGATGTGTTTGGTTTTAGCTGTGACTTACAGTCCCCCCTCAATGTTTAGTTGTGCGCACTTTGTGGAATAAGCCTTTTGGCATCACCAAAGAACAGGGGGTCTTTTATGGAACTGTGTATGGGCTTTGGCACTACAAAAGCCGCTAAATTTTGGTGGCTTTATTCAGGGTTTTATGGACTAGGAAGCACTTAATTATTTTTTTCTAATACAAGGAAGCACTTAACCTGAACTTTTCTGCAAAAATAATATTAACTAGTGACATGTACAATATTATTTATGTATTATTTGATTAGACAATATCTGAATTAACTAAACCTGAATTGCTGTGCCTACTTGTTGTTTCTCATTAACACCATCTTTAAATATTTAAGAACAAGAAAGAATATACTTAAGAACGAGTTGTCCCAATAGAACAAGAAAAAAGTGATCGGAAAAATACCTTGTGACAATAGATGCTGACAACCCAACTATTCATAAATTTCAAAGCAAATGCTTTTACTCGTCCATTTTTCTCCCTCTTCACATATTCTAGGTAGTTAGTGTGAACTATGCCAATAACGAGACGAAACTTGATTTTCCACCTCTTCCCATGATGAAACCATGTTAGATGCTCGGGCTCCTCAAGGACTGCAATATCTGCTTCATCATCAGGTATAACTTCAGTGATATCCCCCACAGGAAGAATGCTCCTTTTGTCTGTAGCAAACTGTAATAAAGAGCATCACATGAGTCATCACTAGCGTACTTCAGTGATACCCCTGATAAATAGGTGTCCCCAAGAAAAGCAGTCACCAACGAATGCAAAAGAACTTGATTAGATGTGGTAAAACGAACACTAAATGTCAGAATTTTGGTGATTTATATGTGCCCAGTAGAAGAAGCACGGTTGATGGCAAGGGACCTCATTATAGTAGAAAAGCATGACAACAAACTACAGTGCATTATTCTACCAACATGACAGACAAGAAAGCAGAAAAATATAAGGTTATATATGTTTCAAGACTCTTAACTCTTCTTTTTTCCCTCCAAAAGCTAATACAAATAAAGTTTTTACTAAGAGCTTTATTATACGGATAAATCACCAAATAAGGATAAAACCTCCAAGATAACATAATCCATTGAAGTCATACTTGTACTTCAGATACTACAATCTCTTCAAATGTATTTAACAAACATAACAATCCTTATCTTGTAAAATTTATATATTCCTCTTCCAATTAAAACAAGCTGAAGTTCTCTCCACACCAGTGTGATATGGCACTGTCCTAGAGAACTCTTGCTGGCATGAGGATGTATTTCAAAGTTCAAGTCAGTGTGGTCCAAGATGCCTCGTTGACCAGAGTTATAAATTGATGAAAAAATGACCTTTAGAAATAGGTTGAGATGCTTAAATAATAGTCTATGCACACGCATTAATGAGCCAATGCGTTAGATTTGAAGGCCAAAGAACCATGCATGAAGTGGAAGAAATTATATAGCACCTAACCTTCAAACTTCTAGCATGCTTTTAATCTTATATGCAGCTGCTTCCATTTCCAAAGGAATACACTTGCTCATAGTTCTCAAAGGCATTTCAGATTGGAGCAAGGATGCCCTGAAGCATGGGAAAAGGGCATGACGCCCATAAAGTTTATGCTTTGGGTAATTGGGCGTATGTTTTCATTGGAAGCACCACTTCTTAAGCTTTTCCTTTTTGTCCATACAAGGACTTCAATTGAAAATGATAATAGCCGAAAAGAGAAAAGAACAAGGAGAGCAGAGGAGGACGAAAACATGTTCTGCAACAAAAAATGGTAAATGCCCTCTCCTTGTTTTGCTTTGCACATTTTTGTTTTTCCAATCATCAACAAAATGAGAAAATATGATGGCCTCTTTCTCTTTTTCTCTCGCTACGTTGATCAAATTTACATTAAATCTCTAATGAATAAAGATGATTCTTTTATTATTGTTGTTGTTTAAAGTAGGGAAATTGAAGAAATTTTAAACTTCACTTGTGTCTGATCTCAAAATGTAAGCATCTTTTTTAATGCAACCGGTTTCAAATCCGAGTACAGGAGGAAGGTTGCTGAAGATTAACAACCAGCGTATTGTCAATATCATGAGAGACCAAAATAGAAAATTCATTGGGGCGTTCCCTTCTCAACGACACATTGCATTAGATTCCAGGTGTAGTGAAAAGTTGGCAAAGGCTGGGCGACGTGCCATATCGCTGCCTAGATGTGATGACAAGGAGGCAAGTGTTCCCGTATTTATATGAACGAAGAGCGAGTAAATAAGTTAGTCCACAATGATAGGATTCATGATTCATCTAACCATTTGGAACATAGGATCCCTGACCTGTAACTTAGGAGAAAAATGTGAAATAATGATTAGACTGAAGATTAATATTGTGTCTCCAAAAAACTAACCGAGTAGGGGAGAAAACTAGAGAAATAGAGCTTTATAGCTCTTCGAGGTGGGTTTTGGCTCCACAAGTTCTGGCTTCTTTTACTCGAACGGTCACTTCGGGAGATAATTTGAAACCCTACAGAAGACCGTCGGAGGATGTTCCGGATGGGAAGACTCCGACGCTAAAATCAGAAAGAATTATTTTCGATAGGAATGAAACAGACTGAGCACGAGAGAGAGAGAGAGAAAGAGAGAGAGAGAGCTGAAAGCCCTGTGATTTGTGTGTCCAATGTCTGGTCTCAGAGAGCGTACCTGAGTTTCGGTATATTGAATGTTTTTATATATAGGTCATTTAGAAGCTGTGTGTACTCGAGATGTTATAACCCTAGTTTCCTTGTGAGGAGGTTCAAAAATCTCAGGATTCAATAGTCAAATATTTTCGGGAGATTTGTGACCTTCATCACTTTAGAAAGTTTAGCAATACGAGGAGATTTCTTTCTTTATTGATTAGATTTTAAAAGTCTTATCCTTTTTCTGGGGAGCATGCGTATTGCCTTTCAGCGATAGGGGTAACGTTTGGCCCTTCCTAATGCAGTAAGGACAATGTCATCATAGATGTACCGAATACCTCTGAAGGTCACAGGCTGACTAATTTATTATCGATGGCAATCACTTGATGTGTCAGGCTGTCTATCCTTCGGAAAAATTGATCCCTAGTCATTGACATATCTAGGTGTGGAATGCTTTTTTGGATAGTGGGCTCACAAGATTGAATGCCCTTTGTAACAGACCTTTGGACCATGTTCCATTATTTGCCCCCGACTCGTGGTATCGTTTCGTGAGAAAAGTGGCATGAGTAATCATCATCGAAAAGGTGCGGAGCTTTTAATGTGGCACATGCCGCGTCGTATCTCGCGAATCGTCTTTAGTACTCTTTATAAGGTCAGGCGTTTGAGTGTATCAAACACTTTCGTATTTTCTTTCTTTTTTGTGAATCACTCTTTTTTTACGAAAGCTTTTTTTTTTTTAAATGCCAAAAGGTTTTTCTTCCTCGTCTTACCAGAGCATCAATGACATGGGGAGCACAATGACTAGGGAAGAACTTCAAGGAATCCAGAGTGAAATATTGTTAGGAAACGATTATAGACTGGTATCGGCCACAGATGAGAACAGGG
Source organism: Dillenia turbinata (assembly GCA_037126225.1). Classification (NCBI taxonomy): domain Eukaryota; kingdom Viridiplantae; phylum Streptophyta; class Magnoliopsida; order Dilleniales; family Dilleniaceae; genus Dillenia; species Dillenia turbinata. The sequence goes on along the minus strand of JBAMMX010000011.1, from coordinate 19,380,099 downwards.
CGAATAGGGTGCCGGAGGGTCGCGTTCCGATATACAAGCAGTCGGTGAAGTACGGTCTAAAAATCCCATACACAAGTCCGATTGGGGAAGTAATACGTCATTGGAACATTTTTCCCACATTGCTCCTCCCTAACGCCTGGCGTCTGGTTATTTGTTGGACTTTTGTTGTCTCTATTTCGATTTCGAGATTTTGGCAGTCTTTTTTTCATTAAGAAGATGTGGGAGTAAGGGTTCTACTCAGAGTTGGTATAGGTTACAGACTCGTCCCGAGTCTAATGGAAGTTTTACTACAGTCAATCGATAAACAAGAAGTAGATATACAAGTACTTCTTTGTGGAATTTTTAAATAAGGATCTCATGCCAGTACTCCCTAGTGCCGATCAGAGGCCATCACCTGGGGTAAAGTCTTTGACCCCTTTCCGTCATTCTCGTTTCATGTGATCTGTTGGCAACTATTGCAAGTCTACTCAGAGGAGCATGAAGGTGGATTCACTTGTAGAAGACCAAATGTTATCCTTGGCGGGCTTATTAATCGGTGAGAAAAGGAAGATCGGGTGGAGAGGAGAAAGAAAGAGTTGATCGATGTTTTGCCTCCGGTAGAAGATACTATCTTAAGAGAAGTCTCAATCGTCAAGCAAATAAGGCCAAATGCTAAGAGGCCATTCGAAGAAGTCAATAGGTCCCCTAGAATTCGGTTATCGAAAGTGACATCCCCTTCATCGAAGAGGAGAAAAGTCCAACCACCCGAGTCTTCTACAGAGAAGGAAGGGTCCAAAGAGGTCAGAGAGCTTACATCTCCCGCGGCATTGAGACATTCCGAGCCAACGACAATAAGATCAGGGGGGCTGATAGTTCGTTGTTTGAAGCGTCTTCCTCGGCTGGAGAGGCTGAAGAAGGTGTCCCGATAAGGGAGATTTCCGAGACGAAAGGATTTGGAGATACTTCCATGCCAGTTGTGCAAGAGGGACCACCCAAGGAATCAGGTGTTCCTGTTGCCCATGTGGATGAGATGTCTGGGCCATCACTTGTGGAGCCCCAGCAGCCTCCGCGTAAGAGGGTGGAAGGGATTGCTCGTCCTCTTTCTATTCCTGTTCGGTTGTTAAATGGACAACAGGATTCACAAGAGGGAACAGTCGCCATTTGCACACGGGAATATCGGTGCAATTATGTTGACACTGCTGAGGCATGTCAGCTAGCTAAGCAGTTCGATTTTCACCATTCAGAACTGGGGTTGAATAGGATGTCCCTGGAACATATCAGCAAAGCCCTTTAGTCTCTTGGCTTAATGATATTATTTTCTTCTCAGATTTGTCTTTTTTTGTTTTTCATCTTTGCTTCGATTGACTTGATTCCTTTTTTGCAGACCATAGCCTTGACAGAGCTTCAGAGACAGTGGAGAAAACAGTCGGAGAGACACCTGGAGTAGTTAGGCAACCAAGTCCTGGTACTGCAGGATGCCCTCGAACAGAGGGAGAAGGATGCTGAGGCGAGGAGAACTTCAAGCGCTCTGCTTGTTGAGAAGGATGACGAGATAATGCGTTTACAGCAAGAATTAGCCTCATTCCGAAAGCGTTGTGAAGAACTGGAGATTGAAGCATAAATTCGTACGACAAGTCCGAAGACCACTGAAAACATTGGTTTGATTGCAGAAGAAGTCCCTCTGAGCGACAAAGCAGAAAATAGTTGAATTAGAAGGGTCTCTTACTCGAAATGTTGCGACCTTCAGGCATTTCCAACGTAAGCTGATCGAAAGATTGTGCGCCGAAGAGATAGCTCGCCCAGTTGATTTGGATGAAGCCCTGCCCCCTATTGAAGAGATAGTGAACCAAGAGATGACGGACCAGAGTTTGGTCCCTACTGATCCAGTTGGTAGTCTCGCTGGGTCAGTCATGACTCAGATGGCGGTAAGGTCTTCTCCTCGGGAGGTTTCGGCACTTCCCCCCGTTCCCCTTGATTATATATAATTTCTGTATCATGGAGCTTTTTAATCAAAGAATTTTTTGCACCGTTATGTCATATGCATACTTTACGGGGGGATGCTTCCCTAATCGTTTGAGTAGTGAGGATAGATTTTATCTATGTACCTTCCATAGAGTTTGCTCATCATAAGCTACACCCCATAGTTTCTGATCACTTTGCAGAAGGAAAAACAACCGTTTGCCTGGGACGTACTGCCTTCGTTAGGGGGACTATCGATAGGACAAAACATGTTCACCCTTCTGGGAGCCACGCAACTTCTCATTTTCCTCATTAGTTCATCAGCTGACCTTGCTCAGTGAGTTCTGTGTGTCGTATTGAATGTCGTTCATTCGTTGAGGAATGTATGTTTCGCAAATTTTGATGGTAATGCCCGTTTGAGTGGCGATATCTCGTAGCAGGTTTGGGCATAGTGGACCCCTTCGGAGAGATTGTCCCAATTGGCAGGTCAGGGTGGCATCGCCCTGTTCTTAGAGGTTGATTTCAATGATAGGTCAGTGCGATATCAGCCCGTTCGGGAAGATTGATCCCAATGATAGGTAAGAGCAGTATCGGCCCGTTCAGAAAGATTGATCTCAACGATAGGTCAGTGCGATATCGGCCCATTCGGAGAGATTGATCCCAACGATAGGTCAAGGCAGCATCAGCCTATTTGGGGTTGGTTAGGGCGACATCGGCCAGTTCAAGGAGTAAATGGTTCAATTCAGCTTAGTTGATTCATGGGACAGAAAACATATCGTTACGAAGGAAAATTGATAACGTATGTATCGAATGTTAAGTGTCAAAGACAGCCCGCTATGGGACACTATAGAAACGATTACAAAAAGAGAAGAGGTTTAGTGTTTATTTGGGGAGGGGTTTAAGAGACTTCGGAATGCATGACAAGGTCTCGATTCTCAGAGGAGTTTGAAATTTAATCTTCATGTGCTTGGTTTTGGGTGGGGTTTCCATGGCTTTCAAATCTGGCCGCCCAAAATGGCATTATAGAGCGAAGAGAACTTGACCACATTGAACGTAGTAGTAGCTGTTGCATGATTCAGTAGTGAGCCAAAAATAACCGAAACCAAAATAACGCCTTCAGGGTATATCCATTTATCAGAGTCTTTTGACTGGACCCGCATGAGGTTGGAGGTGCGTTAGGCCAAAACTCATCCGTTGAAAAGCGTCCCAATAGAGGAGGTTGCACCCTGCTCCCTGGTCTCTAATTTTGTACTAGCAGATTTTGGCGATAATAATGAGGGATCATGACGATTAAGAACAACTCCAACCAAATCCTCATCGGTGAAAACTGAAGCCAATAACTAGCCTTTTGCCCTTAGAATACTTGTCAACGTGAGTCATCAATACCTCTTTAGGAGTGGGGTGGGACGCTTGGGCTTTATAAAAATTGGGTGCGATCATGCATTCGGCTTCATCCCCCATGAACGACCTTGGGGGCACAAGTCGTAGGCCGGAAAGAGGCTAGTTGGGATATATGGCTCGTGGAGAGATCACTCGTCATAGACCTGGAGGATCACTACATCCGGTCCGTTGTGAGGAGGTTGAGTGATCGATGGGTCATTCAGTTCATTTTCTCGTGGTAGATCATGCTGATCGGGGGAGGACACATTCCTCCCTTCTATACAAATGAACCTTTGTAACTTTCCGCTCCGAACCAAGAATTCCACCTTATCCTTGAGCTTTCTGCACTCGTCTATCATGTGGCCATAATCCCAATAAAAGTGACAATTTGGATTTGTCTTTTTTAGAGACGTCTTCTGTAGAACGGAGATGCCATCTAATGTATGGTTTGTTTTTGATTTGGAGCAAAACTTGACTGAGGGTCTCATTCAGAGAAGTGTAGATGTTGAACCTCCGCTAAGGTGGGGGTCGTTGTCGGTTTTTCTTTGGCAAAGGCTGCCGAGGCGATTGGCTGCATTCTGTTTGAGACAATCGATTCCTATGTCAGTCAAATGTTTTAGCATTTTCAACTGCAATATACTTTTCAGCGCGGGTATAGAACTCCTGGATGGTAGAAAGGGGTTCTTCATGATGGATGTTTTTATGCCCGAGGAGCGTAGTCATATAAGCAGGGCGGCTAATGCAATAAAATGATCCAAGACTGGAACCTTCATCATCTCTGCTTTGAATTTGTCCAAAAATTCTCTCAAAGACTTATTGTCTCTATGCCGTAATGACAGTAGAGAAGTAGACTTTCTTTTGACTCCCCAACTGATTATAAAATGGACCTCAAACTGCTGTTGAAACTGAGAGAAACTTTTGATACTAAACAGTGGGAGTGAGTTGAACCACGTCAATGCATTGTGTTTGAGAGTAATCGGAAAATGCTTGTACATAACAATGTCCGTCATATCTCTTGAAATCATCACTGTTACAAAGTAAGTTGTAAGGTCACGGGGTCGATCGTACCGTCATACCTTTTGATGGGGGTAGAAGTATATCGCGAGGCTCCGGCTCTGAAGAGACCTTTGGATCAAAGGGCGACATGCCAGAAGAATTAATAGGACTATTGTTCCTTCTGGTATTGGCTCGTTTGAGTTCGTTGACAATGAGTTGTTAAACCTGTCTCCTTAGATCATCTGGATCGTGATGAGAAGTCACTAAAGGTTCATAGTTTAGTCGGGGCATAAGCCGTTGCGAATGTGCATGTCCTGATCCTCCTTAAGAAGATTGTTTCTCCGGTCTAATGGCATGCTGAATCCTTCTAACTGTTTATTCATATTCTGTATTCTGAATTCTAATCTTTCCAATTGAGGACGATTGACTCGTTTCGGGAACATTGGCGCACGAGGCACAGGTTGTGTGACCTGCTCTAGACGTGGGGCTCGAGAATGGGTAATAGGGTTATTCGCGGGATAAGCGGATGCATTTGTCGGGGTCGCAGTATGTCCGTCCGCGACAAAGGTAGCCTTCGAGATGGTTCTAGCTCTTCTCTTGGCGCCAATCTGTTGGAGGTGGATTTCGGTTTTATAGATTCCAACTTCTTTAACTCGAATGGTCGCTTCAGGTGATAATTTGAAACCTTTCAAAAGACAGCTGAAATGTTTCGCCGAAAAGACTCCGACACTCAAATCAGAAAGAGCGATTTTCGATAGGAACGAAACAAGCTGAGCATGAGAGAGAGAGAGAGAAAGAGAGACTTGAGAGCCTTGTGATTTGTGTATCTAGTGTCTGGTCTCAGATAGTGTATTTGGATTTCGGTATGCCGAATGTTTTTATATGTAAATCCCTTAGGAGTCAAGTGTACTCGGGGCGTTGTAACCCTAATTTCTTTATAAGGAGATCCAGAAAGCTTCCATAGTCAAATATTCTTGGGAGATTTGTGACCTTCATCACTTAAGAAGTTTAGCAATACGGAGAGATTTCTTCCTTATCGATTAAATTTCAAAAGTCTCCTCGTTCTGGGGAGCATGTGTATTGCCCTTCAGCAATAGAGGTAACAATTGGCCCCTTCCCGATGCGGTAAGATAGTGTCATCATAGGTGTACCAAATGCTTCTAAAAGTCACGGACCGACTAATTTATTTTCGATGACAATCACTTGGTATGTCGAACTGTGTCCACCTTTCGAGAAGATTGATTCCTAATCATTGACACGTCTAGACATGGAATGCCTTTTTAGATCGTGGGCTCACAAGATTGAATACCTTCTGTAACGGGCCTTGGGACCATGTCCCATTAATAGCCATAAGTTTTGGTATATAAGTATGGATAAAACTAAAAAGTTGTAGAAATAATTGTCCATAAGAACGTACAAGAGAATGTAGTGGAGATCAGAACGAAGGGATATAGAATCATGCTTGTCAAGCTAATTAGTGAAGAAAATATAATTAATATAGTCGGTGTTTATACACTTCGAATAGGTGCAGATACAACTAGTAAACAATAATTTTGGGAAGAACTAGATGAATTAATAACCACACCTAGTGGGAAGAAGTTATTTATCGGAGGAGATTTAAATGGGCATGTAAGTGAGAATAATAAGGGATTTGAAGCTATATATAGAAACTTTGACTTTGATAGTAGAAATAAGGTGGCGGGTACTTTTTTAGAGCTCGTCATAGCATTTGATTTGATACTCGAAAATATTTTTTTCACGAAAAGACAGTTGCACATAATCATATATAAAAGTAGATCAAATGTCAGCTAAATAGATTTCTTTCTTATAAGGAGAGTTGATAGAATGAACTATAAAGATTGCAAGGTTATATCAGATGAAAGTGTAATAACTTAACGTAGACTTTTAGTTTTAGATGTGTGTGTCTAAAAAGTAAAAGAAAGATTGTTAATTTACGAAAGTTAATTATCAAGTGGTAGAATCTGAAAGAGGAGAAGGTGACAACCTTTAGAGACAAATTAATTCAAGAAACTACTTGGTTTACTAATGATAATTTGGAAACCATGTACATAGAAATGTCTAATAATATCAAGAAATTACGTAAGGAGATTTTTTGCTTATCCAAGGGGTAGGCATCAATAGGCAAGGAGTTATAGTGGTAGAATGAGAAAATCTAAACTGCTATACAAACCAAAAGTGAGTGTTATAGGAACCTTAAAAATAAGAGATGCGGTGATGCATTTGAGAAATACAAGATTGCGGAAAAAAAATGAAAAAGATTATTTACGAACCAAAGAAACATGGTATATAATGAATTAAATGAAAAATAAGTAACTAAAAATGGAAAAAAAAAAGTTCTATGGAATTGTCAAACAAAGGGATAAGAAGGGAAAAGACTAAATGTATCAAGAGTGAAACCAAAAGTATGTTTGTACGGAAAGAGAATATAAGAAAGCATTTGATGGACTATTTTAATAACCTCTTTAACATCAAGAGTACAAAAAATATCGATGATATCACGATACTTATAGAGAAAATCTATAGAGATTTTAAATAAAAAATTCATCCTTATGAAGTAAGGGAAATCTTAAAGAAAATGAAGAATAATGTGGTCATAGGATCTGATGACATTCCTATTAAGATGTGAAAATGTTTAGGTGAAGTGGAGAGAAGAATATTGATGAATCTTTTTAACAAAATTTGACAAACAAAAAAAATATCTCAAACGTGAAAATATAGCACACTTGTACTACTATATAAGAATAAAAGTAATATACAAAATTATTACAATTACAAGAAAATTAAATTTATTAGTCATATTATCAAATTGTGAAAAAGTGTGAAAAAAAAAGATTGAGATTAGAGGTAAGTGTGTATTAAAATCAATTTGGGTTCATGTTATGACGATCCAACACTAAAACCCTTTGATAGAGACGTTTAAAGTACGAAAAAGAGATTTAAAAAAAGAGTATGATAGGGTTTTCAGAGACATTGTGATAGACGTTGATAAAGAAAAACATCTCCTTGCGATATCTCCTTGCGATATATTGATCTCATAAAAGATATACATGGAGTTGTTATCAATATAAGTATTTACAGGGGTTTAAGTGATAACTTTCCGATTAATATTGGATTTCATTAAAATTTAACATTAAACTTTCTCCTTTTTACAATACTGATAAATGAAATAACAAAAAACATCCAAAATTAAATACCATGGTATATATTTTTTGTCGATAAGATAGTATAGGTCGATGAAACTAGGGAGAATATTAATGCTATATTGGAGTTATGGAAGAACACATTAGAATTCAGAAAATTTAGATTGAGTCGGATAAAAATTAAATATATGAGATGTATGTTTGGTAGTAGTTATCAGGATGATTGAGAAACGATTAAATTAAGGGAACACGATATATCAAAAAGTGAAAATTTAAGATATCTTGGATCCATCATACTAAATGATGACTATATAAATAGGAATGTGAATCATAAAATTCAAGTGGAGTGAATGAAATGGAGAAATGCATCTGGAGTTCTTTGTGATCGCACGATACCATTGCAATTAGATGGAAGGTTTTAGACCTAAGTGTTGGTCATTAAATAACAACAAGAGTATAAAATAATTGTACCTAAAATGAGAATATTCAGATAAACGTCTGGTAAAGCTAGAAAAGATATGATTAGAAATGAAGAGACAAATACTAAATTAGGAGTGATTTTAATTGCGGATAAAATAAGAGAATATCATATAAGGTGATTTGAAAATGTATAATAAAGATCAAAGACGTACCAGTTAAAAGAAGCGAGATCTTAAATGCAAAAAATTTAGTGAAACATCATGGTTGACTATTGAAAAGATGGATGCAAATTATTTATAAAGATATAATTGTTAAGTATTTAGTTGAAGAGATGATTTTAAATAAGAATGAATGGCATATGAGAGTTCGACCTAAGTTTCTATTGATATTGTTTTTCCCCCCTCTCCTTTCTCCTATACTGGTCTTAAACGGCCAACCCCAAAATTTGGGATTAAATCTCAGTTTGTTGTTGTTATTGTTGCTGGAAATTGAAGAGATTTTTGACCCATAAGCATGGTAAGGAGTGTATAGCCTTTGGTCAAAGTCTTGGTGGGATAAAGGGAGTTATTGCCAGCATGGTTGGGCGAGTTCCACCAAGGGAGGCAAATCATAGATGTGGCCTTAATTGCCATTTAAGTTCTTGATGCAAAGCTAAGAGGCGGTGACAATATTATTTGCAAATTGGATGTGGAGAATGCTTGTCATCATATTTGTTGGGATTTCTTTCTTCGTATCGTGAAGCGTAAGGATTTTGGAGAAAAATGAAGGCTTTATGATAGAAACTAAGCCTTAAAAAGTTTAGTCAAGAAGAAACAAATCAAAACTTAGAAAGTTTCTTGCCTTAATTTGGTGGTGGACAATCTTTTTGGAAGCTTGAGTTGAAGTTTTAGAAGTTGGTTCCGTTTGCTAGTTGCTATTGTTCACAGTACTATTCATAAATACAGTTTTACTCTCAATCTAGACAGTGAGACACCTTTTGAAACTTCAATTCAATCTAATCCCCATAATCAACTTAAAGTCTTTGGTTGTTCTTGCTATCTATAATTTTGACTCTATATTGCTAATAAACATCAACATCAATCTACTAGATGAGTCTACCACGGTTACAGCAAAATTCAACGATGGAAAAAAAATGTCTTGATATTTCCAGAGGCAAAATTTATGTTTCCAAATAGGTTACCTTTAGTGAATCCTGATTCCCTCTCACATATCTCAACTCAACTGGTAGCATCGTCTTTGCAGTCCAAGAAAAGTCGCCATCTCCACCATCATACTCCCATCTTGACCCCAACATCAAACAACAGCCCTTTCCCCCTGCCCATAATCCTACACCATTACCAGATCGTATACCAGCCCCTACAACACCCAAAATTCCTCCACACCTCTTGCTCTACTGTCCCTAGCCCTCAATTTGCAAATGATCTTCCCCTTCTACCACCATATAGACAACTGCTTGTCAGTCCCCATCATTTACCAGCAGAGAACACGATATAAAAACAAGGCCAAAAACTGGACTTTTAAACCGAAACTGCACACTGCCCTTTTCAAGCTGTTACAGATCCAACATGCTTCTCTCCAACAACAAAATCTCCAAAATAGTGACATGCTATGCAAGAAGAATGTAATGCACTTCTTCATGATGGTGATACCTGGGAATTGGTTCCTTTATCCATTGCCACCAGTGTCATTGTCACTAGGGTCCCATCAATGATTTGGGATTGTCTATGCAGATATTCTGTTTCATGTAATTTGGCTGCTCCATTACGCAACTGGACATGTGCAGTTATCCTCGTCATCTTAAAGGGCAAGCGTTCAAGAACCAGCCCTAAGGTTTCAGTGACACTAATTATCCTGATCAATTTGACATTTGAAAATTCACTTTATGGTCAAAGCTAGTTCAAACTTCTCATTATGGCCCTCCAATATTATGGGTTTTCAAGCTAAAACTGATACTTCATTGTCTATTCACAAAGAGGACGGTGTCATTGCTTTCATCTTAATCAATATCGATGATAGATATCATAGTTATATATACATATGTGTAATTATGTATGTACATATGAACATATGTTTGGGTGCAAAAAGGCTCACCTGGTGCTTGAAGCATCCAACTGACATCTAGATACTGAGGTGGGCAATATTTGTGTGACAGTGTATGTTTAAACACAATGGAAAGAAAAATTACAGATTTAAGAGTGTGTGCATATATTACATCCAAGAACACGATATCCTCCTTGTAAACAAAAGAAAAGAAACAATATAACGGAAAGAGCATTTCAATCCCCACAGATCCCTAAGTGCTATTCTCTTCACTAGCAACAAGTACTTTATATCTTATACAATTCACAATTTGCAAGCCTCCTTTTCCCTTAAAAGAGCTGGGTACATCATTGGAATTGAGGCCAAAGAAACCTGTATGCTCTCCTTGCACAAATACAATATATTATAGGAATTTTGGCCAATGCAAAGATATGATACTAGATGTGTGTCTACTCCCATGTGATTTAGCATGAAACCCTATCAAAGGCTGCAAACTCATGCAGAATTTGGAGCTTTACAATACTTGACTCTTACTAGGCCTTAAATTTCCTTTAACAAACTCTCCAATTTAAGGTCCTCCAACAAATGTCTACTGTGGAGCTGTTAAACAAATGCTATGCTATCAAAATGCTACACTTGATTATGGCTTCTTCATTCACATATCCACTACATCTTCAAATATCTTAATCCCTTCCGATGCATTATTGTCTTTGTATATGTATGAATTCATTACTCAAGTCTGATACAAACTGAAGTTCTTTATACAGATTGCATGTTTCACACTTAAAATCCATGACCAGACTTTTTCATTTTAATTCTTGCACAGATAAATATGGGAAAAAAATCCTTTGCTGAAATAATTGTTCTGCTCTTTTTTAACAGTAGCAAGTGGGGAGGTTTTGTATCCCTAAATTAACACTAAAAACTAAGTTACATGGCTACTAGACCACACAATTGAGTCCCAGATTTAGCAGATCAGTTAGATCAACAAAGTATTCCACAAGTAACACATCTTCAAAGTTTACTAAATATGAGATTTTCCCTCTGGCATTCACAACGTGGACTGTGGACAGCACAATTGGATAAAGTATTTTGGCTTGAAATATATGTCAAATGTGGTTCTGCTTTCAAAATAAATAAATAAATAAATAAATAAAAGTTGACATCCTTAACTGTTTGGCACAGCCGAATACTTTTATGCCATTTTCAATTTTTTCACTTATTTTTTCCCTCCGTTTCATGACATCATCAACTTCTAGAAAGATTCCTTTGTGTATATTCAATTCTAAAATAAATGACCAAACCATTTTAGCAAATTTTCACCAGCCTCTACTTCGTCAAGAATCCTTCCCAACTTCCTGAAATACTGTAGTTTCCTTGATAAAATATAAAAGAAAAAAAATACTCAGTTTTCTCAGCTATGTCCCTTCAATCAACATTAACATGTGTAACCACCCATCCCTCTCATAACCTCATCCGAGCACAATCACTATTGGAACTTTTAGTGACTCTCACACTTAATTTAAATCACATGTTACACAAATCATTCATTCGGTCACTGCAGAGCACTATCTGATGGTTACATCATCCTTAATCCTCCTCATGAATTATGATCAATCAGCATCCCATTGATAACGACCAGTATTTGAAATTGAAGAATCTAAGACAATAATTTAGGACTTTAGTGAACCCTATATTACATAAATTGCCAATAGAATTGAATCACTGGTATAAACCTCAATAATTCAAACAGTTGCTATATTCGTATTTAGGATTAGAGAGAAAACTCAGCACCCAGCAAGCATATGATCAATGGTCAGTCATCCCTGGATTCATTATGAAAGACTAAGTCACACGTATTCAATGCTTTTCCAGCTGTACCAATGTCAGGGTAAAACATACTGAACTGATGCAGGTGATGCTACTAGTTAAACATTTCAATTATTAAAAGGAGATGAAATCAAGAAAGTTTAGCACATATTTGCTCACACCAAAAAGAACAGTAGTAGAATGAAGAAATGATGAAATCAATCATCAATTACCTTTCCTGGGTAAAAATGTATATCAAAAGAAGACACAAATCCTGTCCTCTCCTCAAGCCATTGCCGGACATATGATTCTTGCTCTGAAGGTGAGCTAAATGTAATGTTGTCAGGATAAACTAATGCTTGATCTTTCAAAGACAACCAAGGAATAGCAAGAGTGACCTTTCTGTCCCCATCTTTGGCAAGATAAGCAGCTCGAAAAAGAGGGTTGACAGCAGTACCAGTCATCCATGGAAGGCTAGCAGTAGTGAAAATAGCAATATGCTGCTGCTTCTCCATTCCGTCATTAGTTTAAAAAGTGAAGAACTTATCTCAGCTTAGCCAGACTGCTATAAAGCTGCATGAGCACGCACTAGGAACATCAAAATTTGTGGTGCTTACATCCAGAAAAAAATAATTGCAAACTAATGCTAGCCTTCTGTTTGGGATTCAATATCATAAAATCTTGCTATCAAACTTAAGGGGGAGTCTCAAGATCAAACCCCTATCATCCATACTCAACATAAGCCAGAAATTTCAAAACATGCCTATCAAATCCTAGTTTTCGGTCTCAAGAACACACCTTGATTTTTGAGGGGTTTTGAAGCAATCCAAGAGCTGAAAATGAATGGAAAAGAACCTTCAACCATCGGAGAGCATTGGGGATTCGAAAAATTGAGGAATGGGGTGGAGATTTGGGAGAAAAGCGGATGAAATTCCTCACCCTTAACCAAAAACGTGAATGAGCATGTTCTTGAGTTCTTCGCTTGAATCAAAGGATATGGATAGATAGAGATTACAATTGTTTCATAGTTATGAAGCTTAATAAATTATGTCAACGTGATCATATAATTTTTGTCAACCAACCAATTAAATTAAGCCATAAAAAGATTTTTCACAAAAAAACATTCAAATTCTTTATGAAGAGTCTCAGGATTACTAAAGGCTGAATGAAATGAATCAAATTGCAGGAAGCCAAGAAAATTTCAGGAATAATAATTGGAATTGCGAGGATAAACCAAAAACTGAAAGCAAATGGGTAAGGGAAGGTACCTGGAGAGGCGATTGTCCCCGCAGGAAATGAGAATGATCAAGAAAGATTCAAACCAGGAAGAAAATAAATACAAAGCATGGAAAGTTGAGGAAGAGAGAGAGAGAGAGAGAGGGAATTTCGTAACGATTCCTCTTCGTTGGCTTCCTCTCTTGTTTTGGTTATCAGGTACACCACAAAGTCCAAACCAGTACGAAACCGAAGAAGTTTAGTTCGCCTTCCGGTCGAGGTCGGCTCGACCCCCGGCCCGACGGACGACTTCATCCGGTCTTTTTCCTATTTTTGTTCCGAGTAAGGTTGGTGAGATGCTCATAAAACGTGATGTCTAATTACATGAAAAGTTCTCAAATTTTGAACTAAAATTTGAGTCAGGTTCGATATTTATTTTGTTATTGTTAAATTTTCAAACTACAATATATGTGACAATTATTATTATTAATAATATGACAATTATCTACTAACATCACTTATGATACCATTAGCAAGTCCATCCTCATTTTCATATTACTTTCCATCAATCTTTGCCATGCAAACACATCAATGGGGAGATAAAAAGTTTCACAGATATATTCATGGAGCAATATACAAATTTAACCCATATTTTAAAAAAAAATTCTTAAAAAGACTTTCGAGGGAAAGAAATTCGGTTTCTAATCCATGATGACTGCGTTTTGAGAACTCGATCAACACTGTTGGTCGAGTTTTGAGAACGCAACCGTTTCGCGTTACTTAACATTTCAAACTCCATTCTTTCTCTCTTCTCCTTCACTCTCTTTCTCCTTTCTACTTTGTTCCTTCGCTCTTCGCCGTGTATTCTCATCTCCTTCGCTCTCTCTTTCTCTCTTCTCCTTCTCTCCTTCGCTCTTATCTCTTTTATCTTGCTTCTCTACTCTCGTTTCCCACATTGCTGGCCCAGATCACGTGACATTACCTCCTGACTGCAGCGTCTCCTTCGAACTGTTCGTGACCTGTTGTGTGCCAGAGCCCCAACTGCCGAATGTAATCTCTCCTCCTGACACCTGAATGATATTTGTTTGATTAATTGCTTAGGGTTATTATGAAATTAGGGTTGACCGTGATTAAAGTTCTGAAATTAGGGTTTAATTTAGGGTTTTTGTTGTTCTGAAATTAGAATTTTGAAATTATTAGGGTTCCGAAATTATTAAATTTGTTAAAATTATTAGGGTTGTTGAATTTAGGAATTTGTAGGATTAATTTAGAGTTTTGTATGATAAGTTGATTAATTATTAAAAAATTGTTGAATTTAGGGTAATTTGGTTGTAAAAGGATTGTTATAATTTAAGGTTTAGGATTGTTTTGTTAAGTGTAGAATTGTTATAAAAGTTGTTAAATTTACGGTTGTTTAATGTGTTAATAACATGTTTAATTTTGTTGTTTAGAAGAAAATGACGAAAATGGATCGATTGCTATGTTATATTGATGGTGATATTGTCAAGGGTGTCAATGGAATTGTTATAACCGTCGAGCTTCTAAGTTGATTCGGGTGAGAAATAATGTATCATTTAATGAGTTAGTGTATGCGATATATAAGAGTTTTCGGATAAATTGTATGACACAACATTTGAAGATTTATCATCAGTGTTCGATATCAAACAATCAAAGTGGGAATGCATGATATAAATTGGTACTGATTAGTGATTGTGATGATGTTGTTAATTTGATGGAGTTTGCGGGGACCATGGGAGCGGGTTCTACACATGAATTATACATAAAAAATGTCGATGGTGGAATATTTTTGCATCAAGTCGATGGTGGAATGTCCTCACATCAAGTTGTTGGTGAAATGTTATTGCATGAAGGAAACGGTTATACGGATGATTATCCACGAATCGAATCTTGAGTGGATTTTGCCTTGGTAGAAATAGAGAATGAAATAAATGAGGAGAAAATGGCTGAAGAATGGGCGGAATATGAGGTGGAGGAAGATGATAATGATGAAGTTGGTGGTAGTGGTGGTGGTGATGGTGATGAAGAAATTCGTACCTCCTCGGTTCCTTATGTTTATACCTGAATAGACGAGTCAATTCTCTTCATGGCCACTGCACCCGGAGGTGATGGTTATGTGACTTTCGAGGAAGAAAGTAAATTGAGAGGCGATAATTTTAATTTTAGCGATGGATTGAAGAATGGAATGAGATTTGAGATGAAGAATGAACTTATTTATCTGGTCAAAATGCATCATGTCGAACATCACTACCAATTTCGTGTTGAAAAATCAACTCCTATACTTTAGAGTGCAATATGCTTACAAAGGGATCAAGGTTGTAGGTGGAGGTTATGTGCTCGTAAAACAAAATATGTTAGTGCTTTTGTGATTTCTCTGTGGACACACACATATGTGAATGCTGGGTTGACGTAGGATCATAGATAACTAGATTCTAATTTGATTGCTCGACATATTCTTAACTATGTCAGGGAAGATCCAAGTGTCAAATTTTCTTTTTTGCGGACGGTTTTGATGGAGAAAACCACATACGTAATCTCACATAGAAGAGTTTGGGAAGTAAAGAGAAAGGCCATAGAGATAGTATATAAGGATTGGGATGATTCATACAAATAGATGCCTTAGCTATTGGATGCTATAGTATAAAAGAATCCGGAGACTTGAGTTAGTTGGAAGCTGGGTGGATCAAATGCAAGTCGTGAATGAGTACTTGAAGTTGTTTTTTGGGCATTTGGTCCTAACATCGAAGCCTTTAGAAATTGTAGGCCATTGATCAATACAGATGAGACTCACCTATATGGAAAATATAAGCAGAAGTTGTTGATTGCATGTAGTATGGATGGTGCTAACCGTATTGTCCCATTGGCTTTTGGGTTGGTTGATAGAGAGTCTCTTGCCTCATGGTCGTGGTTCTTATACTGTATGCGAGAGAATGTTGTTGGGGATAGAGAGGGTCCAATCTGCTTAATTTTAGATCGGCATGAGGGGATAAGAGCAACAGTTGATCGTCCTCAGTTTGGATGGGCACCTCCAAATATTATGGGTGATTTAGCTATTGGATGCTATAGCACAAAAGAATCCGGAGACTTGAGTTAGTTGGAAGCTGGGTGGATCAAATGCAAGGGGTGAAAGGGTACTTGAATTTATTTTTTGGGCATTTGCTCCTCGCATCACAGCCTTTAGAAATTGTAGGCCATTGATCAATACAGATGAGACTCACCTATATGAAAAATATAAGCACAAGTTGTTGATTGCATGTAGTATGGATGGTGCCAACCACATTGTCCCATTGGCTTTTGGGTTGGTTGATAGAGAGTCTCTTGCCTCATGGTCGTGGTTCTTATACTGTGGCGAGAGCATGTTGTTGGGGATAGAGAGGGTCCAATCTGCTTAATTTCAAATCGGTATGAGGGGATAAGAGCAACAGTTGCTCGTCCTCAGTTTGGATGGGCACCTCCAAATATTATGGGTGATTTAGCTATTGGATGCTATAGCACAAAATAATCCGGAGACTTGAGTTAGTTGGAAGCTGGATGGATCAAATGCAAGTGGTGAAAGGGTACTTGAAGTTGTTTTTTAGGCATTTGCTCCTAGCATCGTAGCCTTTAGAAATTGTAGGCCATTGATCAATACAGATGGGACTCACTTATATGGAAAATTTAAGCACAAGTTGTTGATTGTATGTTGTATGGATGGTGCCAACCGCATTGTCCCATTGGCTTTTGGGTTGGTTGATAGAGAGTCTCTTGCCTCATGGTCGTGGTTCTTATACTGTGTGCGAGAGCATGTTGTTGGGGATAGAGAGGGCCCAATCTGCTTAATTTCAGATCGGCATGAGGGGATAAGAGCAACAGTTGCTCGTCCTCAATTTGGATGGGCACCTCCAAATACTATGTGGTGATTTTGTGTATGTCATGTAATTAGCAATTTCAACATACACCATAAAAATCAAACTTGTAAGAGAATTGCCACTATTACTGTGTTATAGCCACAACCCAAGAAGTTTGCGGTATATATGACAAGAATGAAGAAGATAAAAGAAGATGTTCCTAACTACTTTGCAAATATTCCTCCAGAACAGTGAACTCTCTCTCACGATGGTGGATTTTGTTTCGGTTATATGACAATAAACATAAGTGAGATTTATAATTCTATGTTAAAGGGTGTAAGAAATCTATTTATTTCAGCCTTAGTGCTTAAATTTTTTTACAACTCAGTGAACTATTTAGAGACTCGATTGGGTGAGGCAAGAGCAGGAATTGTAAGAGGAGAAAGGTATACAAAGTATGCCCAGGTTATGTTAGGGAGGTGGATGAGCACGGCCAATCTCCATACGGTTGGTTTTAGTAGAGAGCATGGGATATTTGAGGTAGAGACCGGTTATCGACAAACACCGTATAGCCACAATGGAGGAAATAAACATATAGTGAATGTTAATGATGAGCATTGCACATGTCAGAAATGACAAACTTATAGAATTTCTTGCTCTCAAGCTGTTGCTGCACTATCTCAGACGATGATTGATGTCTATATGATCATAGGGAAATGGTATACATGGGAACACCAACTCAGGGTTTATGAGCGCCATTTCATGCCACTGGGAGACGTATCGAGTTGGCCAGTGAGATGGATATTCAAGAATCATCATCGCGCACATCATGTGAGAGTTGTAGTGCAGACGGCCACAATCGGAGGGATGCACGAGTCAAATGAGATGTGGGCTTTGTGGCAGACAGGGATACAATAGATAACATTGTCCGACCCAAAGCAATGATTCTTGATTGTATCTCACTTTTAAGTTTAATTCTTGTATTACTTAGCATATTCGATATCATCGTGTATTTGTTAAACATTTGACATATATTTTCACTTAATTTTGATTATTTCACTTTTTTTGTCCCTTTATTTATCATTGTATTTGTATTTTAACATTGTCTTTTATGTTTATCATTGGGTTGATTATTTCACTTTTCTTTGTCTTTATGTTTATCATTGTCTTTCGTTATTTACTCAAATATTTTGACTAACTCGTTTTTCCTTTATACATGCAGATAGATCCTGGACCTTCTGACAAGATCGTTCTATGTTTACAGCGAGTTCATTGTTCGTCGAGGATTTGAGATGGAGATGCCATACCCACCTCATTTGTTGTCGTCGCCAGGCCGTTCTACGACTTTGGGACCACGATCATATTGATGATCGGGCTATCTCTTTTCTTGAGCGGTCAGGGTTTATAGGAGTCGCTCAACTACGATTTGTTTCGCTCGACTGATATCTGATTATGGCAATGGTTGAGAGATAGAGATGTGAGAAATACACATTCCACTACCACAGGGTGAGCTTACAGTCACCCTCCATGACTTAGAAGTTCTCTTAGGGTTACCCGTCGATGGGTTACCCGTGGTGGGTAGATTGACAGGTGTGTCGTGGGCTGATGAGTGCAAGCGGTTGTTCAGCATTAGGCCACCACGTTCCGCATTTAAGAGCGGATATTTGAGTATGCCATAGTTAAGTGAGGCTTTTACGGAGTTACCCGGGGATGCTGATGAGGTTCGTATTTTACAGTGGACTCGGACATATATTTTATTGTTGATAGGGAGTGTGTTATTTTGTGATAAAACAACATATTATGTTCATTTATAGTTTTATTACTTTTAGAGGATTTAGGGAGTTCTGATCACTATAGTTGGGGATCAGCGTGCTTGGCGTTTTTGTATAGGCAGTTGTGTATAGCTTTGCACGCTGGTTCACATGAGATATGTGGGGTTCTGATTCTTCGTCAGATTTGGGCTTGGGAGAGATTTCCTTACATTGCTTCCGTTAGACAAGATATTGTGGATTTCGATGGTCCACTTGCTTTAGGGTGGAGGACACGGTTCGATATCACTACCCTCCCTACGCACGTAGTTAGACCGTATAGGGAGGTGTTTGATAGGTAGAGATCTTATTAGATAGTTTGGGTACCATATATTGAAGAGGTACTATATTCTCTACCCGACTATTGTCACGATGGTAGAGATATTTGGCACGCATGGGTACCTTTGATCTGCTTTAGTATCGTCGAGTGGCATTATCCCGATAGGGTTATCTGCTAGTTTGGAGGGATCCAATTCATTCCCATTCCTTATGACACAGAGGATTGACTCCATGATACTACGACACATGGTTCGCAGGACGTTGATTGGTCGTAGGAGCACGCACGTTATATTGATATTTGGACCACCCGACAGGACCACTTAGTTGAGTTTGACACATCTTTCGGACCGATCGTAGACCCTGCCTATCTGATGTGGTTTCGCGCCATTGCCTACCGTTTCATAGGTTGTCGGGGAGCTTATTTGAGTCACGTGGTAAGTTTTAAGTTTATTCATTCTTTATCTATATCAATAATATATATTTGTTTTTTTAACTTACAAATGTATATGTCTTTGTAGTGGGAGAGGTTGCACCAGATTCGAGAGTCTTATGACGTCGACACGATACATCACATGACGAATTTGGCTATTTTTGTCTTGGCTGATGATATAGATGAGAGGACTGGACTAGACATAGTTGTTGATGGCGATCATGAGGGTGAGTGTGATGACAGATGACATCGACGACAAGGAGGGAGAGTACGTCGTATAAGACCAGCACCCGACTTCATAGGGCCATCGTAGACCTACGAGCCATCACCATTTTCTCAGCCCTCCACTTCTCAGCATCTACTCGACGACGCAAGGCCTTCTCAGACTTACGAGTCAGCACCATTTTCTTAGCTCTCCACTTCTCAGCATCGGCTCAACGACGCAGGCCCTTCGAGCGGGTATGTATACTCCTCACCTTTCTTCACACCTGAGATTTGTGACTTGCCCTATGCTTCGACTTCGGGTGCTCCTTATAGGGGATTTTGTCTGGACGTTGACATGGGTGAGGGGTTGACACAGGTTTAGGGAGGAGGTGGCCTACCATTCTTCTATGTATCCTCACCAGTTATTTTTGCCCCCAAGACGATGATGGTCCTTTTCAGATCTCATAGATAGATGATCAGGGACTTGTACATCCTGATCCTAGTATAGGTAGACTAGATGTTAGTGTTACACATTATAGTAGGAGAAGAAGAAGTCATTGATTTATTGTACTCTATATTTCGTATCTTTCGTTACATTAATGAAAATCATTTTTATTTCATTGATTATTGTATTTGTAACTATTTTACTACTGGTTAGCGATAGATTTGTTGGATATAAACTTGGATATTAATTTAGTTTGAATTGATGTCTGTGAATTGAGATTGTTTGGTTTGTGGTTATAGGGTTTGGATTGCGGTGGTTGAATTTGGTTTCTGTATAGGATTTTGGTGTTAGGGTTTGGATTGGGATGGTTGGGTTTGGATTTGGTGTTTTGAACTCAGAATGAATTTTGGATTGTATTTGTGTTGCAAGTTTTTTTTGATTTTTGTACACATTGAAGATGGAATGGCTGGGGGCAAAATGTTGGTCACATTCTAAAAACTCGACCAATAGTGTTGGTCGAGTCTGGGGGCAGAATATTAGTCGCGTTCTCAAAACTCGACCAATGATGGTCGAGTTTTAAGAACTCGATCAATGTTAGTCGAGTTCTTAAAACGCGATCATCATGGGTTAGAAACCGAATTTCTTTCAAGTGGAGGTCTTTTTAAGAATTTTTTTTTTTAAATATGGGTTAAATCTGGACATTGCTCATATTCGTGTTCTAAAAGGAAAGAGAGACAATAAAGATATATAGGGGATTTCTGTGTCATCTTTGTTATTGATTTTGATGGGACATAATCAAAAAGCTCAATATAAAAGGCATTCAGTTTTGCGAAACCCGCGATCTAAAGAGACATGTTACGCCTAAACATATTAACAAATAGAGATCAATTTTTCCCGAAAGGTGGATACGAACCGACATGCTAAGCGATTGTCATCAGCAATAGGCTAACCGGTCGATGACATTTAGAGGTTTTCAGTATACCAAAAGACTACACTACTCTTACTGCATTAGTAAGAGGCCAATCGTAACTCCTATCGGTAAGGGGCTGTACGTGTACGATTCAGATAAAGAAGAAAATATTTGAAATCTAATCGATAAGAGAAGAGATCTCTCTATATTTTTAAACTTCATAAGTGATAAAAATCACAAATCTCTCGAAAATATTTGACTATGGAATCCCGAGATTTTTGGATCTTCTCATAAGAAAACTAAGGTTGTAACACTTCGAGTATGCACAACTTCTATGGCACACACGTATATAAGCCTTTGACACACCGAAACCTAGATACGCTCTCTAAGACCCAACACTTGATACACAAGTCGCACGGAGATCAGCTCTCTCTCTCTTTCACTCTCAGTTTGTTTCATTCTTATAAAAAATCATTCTTTCTAACTTGAGCATCAAAACCTCCCCCATCAGAGTACTCTCTGATGGTTTTTTGCATGTATCCAGTCGTCATTCTGAAATAACCATTCGAGTCCAAAAAGCCAAAATCTGTGGAGTCAAAATGCACTTCCAACAAATTGACGCTGTTTGTGGGAACAGACAAGAGTAATTTTAACAGACTTCCTGAGTTACCAAACAACCATGCCTCCAAAGAGGACAATCAGAGCTGCCTCGAAGGCTGCATCCTTCGCAGATGGACATACCGTTACCCCGACTGATGCCGCTCTCCCAGTGGCGCTCACTCACTCTACTGATAATCGTACCGTTCATTCTCAACCCCCTTGTTCGGAGCAGGCCCTACAACCTACACCTTAGGAACATCCGGTCGTGCCCCTTACGCCATCCCTAGAATGAGTCAATCGTCCACAACTGGAAAAAGTAGAGTCTAGAATTCATAATGTAAGCAAACAGGTGGAAGGATTTAGCCACGCCATCAGACTGGGGGGTCAATCTTCCTCAGGAGGATTGAGACACGTACGCCTTCGACGGTAGATGCTCCCACCGAACTATGAACCTTCAGCGA
This sequence comes from Dillenia turbinata, assembly GCA_037126225.1. NCBI lineage: Eukaryota > Viridiplantae > Streptophyta > Magnoliopsida > Dilleniales > Dilleniaceae > Dillenia > Dillenia turbinata. The sequence goes on along the minus strand of JBAMMX010000011.1, from coordinate 19,358,158 downwards.
CTTCCCACCATCATCTTGAGGACCTAAGGAGACAGGTCGAACAACTTGTTGCTGATGAGCTCAAATGGGCCAACACACGAGGGGATCAAGCCCCCCTTTATCCCAGCAACATGTCGCCCTTCGATCTAAAAGTCTCTTTGGAACTGATACCCCATGACGTGCTCTTGTCTCCTATGGAGAGATATGATGGTACAGTCGATCCTCGTGACCATACGGCCCACTTCGTGATGGTGGTGATCTTGAAAGACATGATGAATGTCGCAATGTGCAAACATTTTCCTACTGTCCTCAAAGGTAATGCATTGACGTGGTTCAATTCTCTCCCGTCACTCAGTATCAAGAGTTTTTCTCAGTTTCAATAGAAGTTCGAGGCTCATTTCGTGATCAGTTAGGAAGCCAAAAGAAAATTCCTTCTTTACTATCACTATGACAAAGAGATGACGAACCTCTGAGAGACTTTTTGAAAAAATTCAAAGTCGAGACGATGAAAGTGTCGACATTAGACCATTCTATCACGTTGGCCGCCTTGCTTACGGGACTACGCCCCTCGGGCATGAAGACATCCATTACGAAGAATCCCCTTTCTACCATCCAAGAGTTCATGCTTATACTAAAAAGTATATTGCAACCGAAAATGCTGAACCATTTGATCGACGAAGAAATCAATCATCTCGTACAGAACGCAATCGATCGCCCCGACAGCCTTTACTAAAAAAGAATCAATCAGGCCCTCTATCCCAGTGAAGATCAATACCTACACTCCTCTGAATAAGACTCCTAGTCAAGTTTTGCTCCAGATTAGAGACGAACCGTACGTTAGATGGCCTCTCCAGCATACGGAGAATGATCCTAAAAAGGATAGGACCAAGTACTATTGCTTTCACTGTAATTATGGCCATATCACTGATGACTATATGAAGCTCAAGGACGAGCTAGAATTTCTAGTTTGAAGCGGAAGGCTATAAAGGTTCATCAGCATAGAGGGGAGGAACATACCCATCCTCGATCAGCACATTCTGCCATGAAAAAATGAATCGAACGACTGACCAATCACTCAGTCACCAGCTAATCGACAGAATTGAGTGATCCTCTAAATCCATGATGAACGAGCTCCTCGCAAACCTTACCTCCCAGTTAATGTCTTTATCACCGATGACTCGAACCCTCAAGACTATTCGTGGAGGGGTGAAGCCGAATGCCTGATCGTGCCTAATTTCTACTTGGTAAAGATGACTCTCCCTACCCTACAAGAGACACTAACTACTCGTATCGACGAATAGCCTAAAGGCAAACGGCCAATTATTGGCTTTACCGATGATGATTTAGCAAGGGTTGACCCCAATCGTCATGATCCCCTCGTTATCACCGCCAAAGTTGACCAGTATGAGATTGGAAGGATTTTCATCAACCAAGGAGTAGGGTGTAATCTCTTCTATTGGGACACTTTCCAACGAATGGGCCATAGTCTCTCGCACCCCCAACCTCACATGGGTCCAGTCAAGGGACCTTCTAGTGAATGGATATATTCCGAGGGAATTATACGCTTCCAGTCACTTTCGGCTCGCTGCCAAACCATGTGATGACTACTATGGTATTCAATGTGATCAAAGTTCCTTCACATTACAATGCTATGATAGGTAGGCCGGGCTTAAATGCCCCGCCCAAAGTTCAAGTTTAGAACTTCACTCAGGATCGAAGCATTGTCTTACGATCCAGAACCCTCGGCATTTATTTCTAAATGACTGTCAATGTCATGCCCTGATCCGTAGTTCTTGGCATGCGACAATCGCTGCACTACCTTGAAACATGTGTGAAACTCACCCGATAATCTAAAATACCGCAAGATATTCAAAATATCCAATAAAACCATAGATCAACCCGGCCACCAAATAACATCAATCCAACCGAACACAGTATCCCTAGGGATAGGAAGCAAATAATTCCCAAGTAAATTTTATAAAAAGAAGAAATTAAGGATCCTCAATAAATGTTTACACAATCAAATCCAACCAGAACAAAAATACAGAGTTAAATAAGTTTTCAAATAGATTTTATACAAAATGTTTTCCTTGGGTCAATCTACCAATACCTCAAAGACAAGAGCAAGATCTATACCAAAAGGAGTATCTGACAGTAGTCTTCCCCAAAATCTGGCTCTGAACGACTATGCGTATTAACTAAATTTTCTTTGTAAAAACGGAGAGGAAGGGGTGAGTATAAACTGTTGAGAATGCTAGATTTTGATGATATCAAAATAGAATTAAATGGGTTTAAGGGTATCAGGAAATATGACTGAAAATCATCAGTTTGCAGTTGACCAGCTCCAAATACTCCTGTCAACATTCAAAGAAAAACAAAAATCTTGTTGATATACTCCATAAACATGTCCACCCAAATTGTAACATGTCCACCTGATGAGTTCCCTTGACAACCTGTACATCACTCATAAAGCAACAAAAGCCTTGTCGACACAACAAAAAACAGGTCAACCTCAATAGTGACATGTCCACCAATTAAAGTCTTCATGTCCACCAATTTCTACTCATGTCAACCTGTTTCAGTCCATGTCGACCTATGCATATCTAAATACATTGTTTAACTAAGTGTGAGCTTGTTGACACCTACGTCGACCTGATGTGCACTCTTCACACTTCGTCGACCTAAATTAGAGACATGTCCACCTACTCCTAAAATTGTTCCACCTGATTAATTTTAATGGTCCACTTGTTTCAAACTTCATGTTCACCTATTTGTTCAACAAGTCCACCAATTTTTAGACATGTAAACCTGAATATTTCCAATATTGACCTGATCATTTACATGTCCACTTGTTTGAGCACTCAGGTCCTTCAGACTCAAATTCCATGTCGACATATTAATTGTTACAATGACCTGAACCTTAGCAAAGCATTAACATATGTCGACACACCCAAAAAGATGTCGACCTACTACTGTGCACAATGACCCATGTTAAAACACACATCGACACATCAATCAGATCCACCAATTTGAAATACCAGGTCCACCAATTTCTCAATGAATAGAGCCTTGTTGACCTGTGACTCATCTATGTCGACCTGATCCTCCTGAATTGTGTCAATCTTGAACTCAAAGCATGTCAACAAGTATGACGACACATCATTATATGTCGATAAATTCAGAGAGCCTTGTCCACCAATTTTGTACGGAATAAAATCGTGTCGACCTATATTTTAGATATATCGACAAGCCTTTACTTAGAAACAATTCATAGAAAGTTGACATAACACTGTTCAATTCGATTGCCAAATCAAATTGGTCCACACGACAACTGAAATTGGTCGACAGACCTCATAGGACAACCTGTATGATTGTAATGTCAACCTAGACACAACAAATCACATTGAAAATATTTTGAAATCAGGTCAATGTGTCCCTTGATGTTGTCGACCTAAGGCTCTCAAAAAATCAAACTTAAACATTTTGAGACAGCAATGGTCATATCTTTTTGGGACTTGTTTTTGGTATTTCCTTTTCGATGTAAAGCTAACATTTAAATGTAGCAAACCACCTCCCGATTGGTGAAATGAAAAGTGTCGTCAGTGGGAATGCAAAGTTACAGCGAGAAACAAGGAAATAAGAATAGAGTGTAATCGGCAAATGCATTAAATGAAGTTGCTGAAGGACTTTAATACTCAACCTTTTGAATCTCACTAACCACTCAACGACTCTCTTCAATGAGCCTTTAAATACCTAGCATCTGAGAAATCAAGGGGTTGTTGCTTAAATACTAAGTGTGCTATCAAAATTCATAACCACATCCGAAAAATCTTTTATACTCTGTTCTAAAATCATTGTACTCTGTTCCTGCATTGTTTCATATTCTTTGAGTATAAATCTTCAGTAAGCATAAATCGTCTATTCTGAGGAGTGTAGCCTCATCTCATAGACAACCCCTGTGCCATAACACTGTGATTGTACAAGATCGATGAGTTAGTCACGATCTTGGGTTTAGAGAGAAAAACAACCTATGAGAGTTTGGGTTAGTGTTTTGGGATAAACACTGTGTAGGGTCTGACTTGATCCCGTGAATCGAGTTTGGGAAGGTTTACACTTAAATCTGTGAATCAAGTTTAGAAAGATTTATATTTGAACCTATAAATCAAGTTTAGGAAGGTCTGACTTGAACCCGTGAATCAAGTTTGGTAAGATCTAACTTAAACCTATGAATCAAGTTTGTAATCGTGAGATATTAGTGGAAAATCCAGGGGGAGCCTGGGAGTGGACGTATATCGGGTTGGGTGGAACCACTATAAAAACTTTTGGTGTCTTTTGCCATTTTATTTTTCTTATTGTAAACACTCTCTTACACTAACCTATTTCAACAATCCAAATAACAAAAAATCCAGTACAAACATACTTAAACAATTATTCACCCCCTCTAGTTGTTTAACAATTGGTATCAGAATAGGTGTCTAGTACTGTTTTAGGTCCATGAACTTAGATTAAAGATCCTATCCATACCCTTAAAAACACTAATGGCAACAGAGAGATTAAATTCCTTACTTGAAGCCTCCTCATTCAATGTGAGCCTATGGTCGTTACAACATCCAAAAGGAGAAATACAAATGGACCAAAGAGAAGCAAGAAACATAATCTCCTAAGAAAAAAAGCACTGAAAACAAAAGAGGAGTGTGCGTTCAAAGAGGATGTCTAGAAGTTATGTCGACCCATTGAACATTTGATCCTTGAAAATTGGTTGATGCGCACAAAAACATGTCGACCTGCGACATTCTAAAAGGAATGCAAACAGTCTTTACATCGACCGATCTCTCTCTCTTTAGACCCAATTTTGAATCAATCTCAGTTTTCCTCTCTCTCTCTCTTTCTAGGTGAACTCAATTCTCTGAAACCTTAGAAATCGAATAAGGAGAAACTTTAATTGCTTATAGAATCAAATGGCTCCTAAGCAAAAGTTACCAATCTCAAAACCATCCACAATCTCGAAGCCTCCTGTAAAATCAATAAACACTAAGTCATCATCGAAACCACCATTTGCGAAACCCTCTTATTCGAAACCTTCTTTGTCATTGCAACCATCTTCTGCAAAAGCCTCTTCTTCAAAACCTCCTTCGTCATCGCTACCAATAGAGGAACCTCTTAGATTTAACACCTATGAGTTTCGATCAATTGAACGGAGCCAACTCTACGAGCAAGTGTTCTCATGAAGGAAGATTAATCATGGGTGATTAATTAATCGGGCTTTTCTAAAGAGGGTAAATTTCAAATACGAAGAGCAATTGAATGATATATGCCCTAATTGGCTTATGATTCCCTTTAAGTACATTCATGAGAAAGGTATTAAAATGTTTTACAACAATATTGATCCCATCACTGATAGCATAAAAAATGAAACTCACGTTATCCTAGATCAACACTCTGCTTCATGCGCATTTAGAACTTATGTGAATGGAAAGGAGATTGAAGTAACTCTAAAGATTATATGTAGTGAAAGTGCACTAGAATGGAAAACGTATGATCAATGTGAACCCTACATGAAATCAGACTACTTAGAGAATGCTAGGATAGTGTTTAATAACAACAACATGACAGTGGTAAATACTAATGCCACGGATTTAGAATTTCATGAAAGAACTTTACATCTAATTGTTGCTTATGTGCTTAGACCTAGAGGTGGGAACTACACAACCATTTCTAGGGAAGAGTTTTGATTGATGACATGCATTATGAGTGAAAAAAAACCCTGGACTACACTTCATTGTCCCACATTTCATGATTACTGCACATAGATAAGAAAACTCTCTCCTACCCTATACAAGCATGGTATCTGAGATTTTGTCGTCTCATCGTGTGGAATTTGACAAAGATGATATGATAGAACTAAATAAAAAGAATGGGATTAATGCATCATCTATGCTAAGAGCAAAATGGATCTACAACGGTGAGGGAGAATGGGTTAGGAAGGATGTTGGAATTGGCAAAAGACAGATAGAGGAAGTAGGAGAAGAAAATGCTGAGGCTGTAGAAACTAAACAAAGTGGACAGCTATCTGGTTCTCAGCCCATTACACTTGAAAAGATCTGGGATAAGTTGGAAAGAATTAAGCAAAATTTATAACTCATAAATGCTTGACAAACTAGGCTGACTCAAGGCTATATTATGTTTAGTATGGAGTTGGAAAGGCTGGAAAAGAAGATTGAGTCCTCCAAAAAGGGTAAGACCTCTTGTGACTCTAAGCCCTCACAATTCTATTATTGCTGTTCCAAATCCCTCTGACCTAGGATTGAAATAATGACCCCTTAGCTTTTCTAAAGTTAATAAAAGTTTAAACATACGTGACCTCTATTTTAGGCTATCTTACTTGATAGTCTTTTTGTGACAAAAGTATGCTCTCATTTGGATTTTAGATTTGCATCCTTGATCATTGTTGTACTCATCTTTAACATTTGCTACAAATAATAAACATTGGCCTACAGAACTTCATGTTTATAAAACTGAGTACTTCATGTCACACATAGAATAAATTATCAAATTTGAATTTTCAAGCATTATCCTATCTATTGCTGCAATACTCTACCCTATACTCCATGCTACAATCTTATAATTCTTTGTGTGCTTATTAAAGTCCTTGCCATGCTCTTTCTGGTTCTTGTTATTGCAACACTTAAGCACTTCACACTTATTGCTAATTATGCTCTTAGTACCATGATGGTTTTAGACATGTTAATTGATTGTAAACTTAATAGAACTTAGAAGTATTGGAGTTCGCTATGCTATGCTGAACTAAAGAAATCATTGCTTCACCATTCTTAAGGATAAAAATTCATTTAGAAATGGATTGTCAAATTGAGGGGAGTATTGGGCCACTCTACTATAGGAATATGGTTTTGGGAACCTCTGAAAATAGGTCTACTTGACCTTACATTGGGGTTTTTTTTTTTTTTTCTTGTCCTTTAGGTTTAAACCTGCTGTGATGACAGAGGAACTTAGCCAAAAATTGAGATGGACTTTGATTACTAATCATGGCTGTTGCTGATTCTTGAATTGGAGACATAGTGATGAATCTCTTGGTTAAAAAGGGGGAGAGAAATTTTGTGATGTTGTAAGGCCTAGTATTATCTAAGTTAAAAATACTAGAATGTTGTAAGGCCTTCTGTAGTGCTAGTAGGGTCCCAGCCTGAATTTGAGAATGTTAAAACACTACTAGGAATCCCTGCCTGAATTTGAGAGCTGCCATTTAGAGTCTATGTGATGAATGTTGTTTGAGACTTGACCCTTTATGTTGATGACAAAAGGGGGGGAGAAAAATTGGGATGATAAGCTCTGAGACTCTGAAGCATTGGGGAGAAGAGAAAAATTCTAAGTGCTCTGGAACATAGGCATTGGGATAAGGCATGTTCTATAGCACAAGCATGGGGTGAAATCTGACAAGGCAATGAATAATACACTTAAGCTCGAGCAAAAATTCACTTGTGAACATTTAGAAATCAATGAGCCTTGAGGAATCCTTGAAAAATTTTGGAAGTGTATTGAGAGTTTTGTTATCATCAAAAAGAGGAAGATTGTTGAGAATGCTAGATTTTGATGACGTCAAAATGGAATTAAAAGGGTTTAAGAGTATCAGGAAATAGGACTGAAAATCATAAGTTTGTAGCCCCTTGTCGACCAGCTCCAAATACTCCTGTCAACACTCAAAGAAAAACACAAACCTTGTCGACATACTCCATAGACATGTCCACCCAAATAGTAACATGTCCACCTGATGAGTTCCATTGTCAACCTGAGCATCACTCATAAAGCAATGAAAGCCTTGTCGACACAACCAAAAACAGGTCAACCTCAATAGTGACATGTCTACTAATTAAAGTCTTCATGTCCTCCAATTTTTACTCATGTCAACCTGTTTCACTCCATGTCAACCTATACATATCTGAATACATTGTTTAACTAAGTGTGAGCTTGTCGACACCTATGTTGACTCGATGTGCACTCTTCACATTTCGTCCACCTAAATTAGAGACATGTCCACCTACTCCTAAAATTGGTCCTCCTGATCAATTTTATTGGTCCACCTGTTTTTCATGTCGACCTGTTCAAACATCAAGTCCACTTGTTTGTTCATCAGGTCTACCAATTTTCATACATATCGACTTGAATATTTCCAATGTCGACCTGATCATTTACATGTCCACCTGTTTGAGCATTCAGGTCTTTCAGACTCAAATTCCACGTCGACACATTAATTGTCACAACGACCCGAACCTTAGAAAAGCATTAACATATGTCGACACACCCGAAAAGATGTTGACCTACTACTGTGCACAACGACCCATACTAAAACACACATCAACACATCAATCAGGTCCACCAATTTGAAATACCAGGTCCACTAATTTCTCAATGAATAGAGCCTTGTCGACTTGTGACTCATCTATGTCAACCTGATCCTCCTGAATTGTGTCAATCTTGAACTCAAAGCATGTCGACAAGTATGACGACACATCAGTATATGTTGACAAATTCAGAGACTCTTGTCCACCAATTTTGTACGGAATAGAATCGTGTCTACTTACATTTTAGATATGTTGATAAGCCTTTACTTAGAAACAATTCATAAAAAGTCGACATAACACTATTCAATTCGATTGCCAAATCAAATTGGTCCACACGACTACTGAAATTGGTCGACATACCTCATAGGTTGACCTGTAGGATTGTAATGTTGACCTAGACATAACGAATCACATTGAAAATCTTTTGAAATCAGGTCATTGTGTCTCTTGATGTTGTCGACCTAAGGCTCTTAGAAAATCAAACTTAATATTTTGAGATAGCAACAGTCATAGCTTTCTAGGACTTGTTTTCTGCATTTCCTTTTCGATGTAAAGCTAACATTTAAATACAACAAACCACCTCTTGATTGGTGAAATAAAAAGTGCCACCAGTGGGAATGCAAAGTCACAGTGAGAAACAAGGAATGAAGAACAGAGCGCAACGGGCAAATACATTAAATGAAGTTGGTGAAGGACTTTAATGCTCAACCTTCTGAAGCTCACCAACCACTTAAGGACTCTCTTCAATGAGCCTTTAAATACCCAGCATATGAGAAATAAAGGGGTTGTTACTCGAATACTAAGTGTGCTATCAAAGTTCAAAATCATATCCGAAAAACCTTTTATACTTTGTTCTAAAATCAGTGTACTCTGTTCTTGCATTGTTTCATATTCTTTGAGTACAAATTTTCTGTAAGCTTAAATCGTCTATTATGAGGAGTGTAGCCTCATCTCATAGACAACCCCTATGCTGTAACACTGTGATTGTACAAGATCAGTGAGTGATTCACGGTTTTAGGTTTAGAGAGAGAAATAACCTGTGAGAGGTTAGGTTAGTGGTTTGGGATAAACACTGTGCAGGGTCTGACTTGAAACCATGAATCAAGTTTAGGAAGGTTTACACTTAAACCTATGAATCAAGTTTGGAAAGGTTTATACTTGAACATGTGAATCAAGTTTGGGAAGGTCTGACTTGAATCTGTGAATCAAGTTTGGTAAGGTCTAACTTGAACTTGTGAATCAAGTTTGTAACCGTGAGATATTAGTGAAAAATCTAAGGGGAGCCCGGGAGTGGACGTACACCGGGTTAGGTGGAACCACCATAAAAACTTATGGTGTCCTTTGCTATTTTACTTTTCTTACTACAAACACTCTCTTACACTAACCCATTTCAAAAATCAAAATAGCCAAAAATCCAGTACAAACATACTTAAGCAATTATTCACCCTCTCTAGTTGTTTAACATAAATTATACCCAGTAAGTACAAAACATGTTATGGTGATAAATGAGGGATGATTGTTGATGTGCCAAATAAGAATCTCAAAACCAAGTCATTGTAGCATAGAAAAATCAAACTCCATCACATTTCAAGCAAGGTTCAATAAACCATAATTAAAATTCATATGCATCCATTTGTGTCTGCATGTTTTTCAAACCATGGGATTGTCAAAATTTATAGTTCTTGACAATGGTTTATCGCGACTAATGGCGGAATTGTTAAAGGTTTTCATACTTATTTTACATCACAAAATACCCCAACCTTGGCATTGGCTCCGGCCTCCCCTGGAGTGCAACCAAGTTAGTCCGAAGAGAGGAGTCGGAGGCATCTCTTGAGTGTAGCTACCTCCTTGGTCAAATAAATACCCAACCATGTCGTCCCGTCGGGCTCCACACTGTAGAGAGAATGACTATAGCCATTAATTATGTACATAGTACTATTTCGCAATCATTACATCAAATATCAAAATGTGCCAATGGTTATTCAAACAAATTCTCAGTGCATCAATTCAATTAATCATATTCAATATAAATTGATAAACATGGCATGTTAATTCAAATTCAACCTATGGATGCATTTTTCAACTCAAATTATTTTTCGAGACACTCCACAATTGTAAAACAATTTGAAAACCATTTAAAAAAACATTTATAAAACCAATCTGAAATATTTTCTCACTTAAAACCATAAATATGAATCCACTCACCTCTTGAGAGGTTAAATTCTTCCAAATCAATCCACTATGATGTTCAATTTCTTATTTGGGTCCAACGTCCTACGCCTAAAACAATAAATATCAATTTTCCATTCAATCCAATAGTAAAATTAGGGTTATTCTGATTTTTCTTAAGTTAGCACAATCCTAATTTCCAAAATTCACAAATCTATATTTTAATTTTATCAATCATAATCCATTGGCAACTATATATCATTATTATTCACAAATTTCTCAAAATTTCAATATTTATAAATCCTAGATCTAAAATCCTCAATTCTTATATTTTCACATTCCAAAATCTCAACTAAATCCCAAAAATAAGCAAAATAAACTTAGATCTAGGATGAGAATGAGATATTACCTCTATTTGTCTTGTTGATTCCGTCTCTAAATTGAAACACCTCAAAATCCTAGGTTTCTCTCACTAGAAACCTACTTTACTCTCTCTACCTTCGGTCCTCTACATGATTGCTTGAGGTTTAGAGGTCCAGATCTATGAGTTTGATCGAATGTTAGTGGTTTTCAGAAAAAGGAAAGAAAAAGCATGAAGGAAGGGGGAGTTGGGCAGAGATAACAGAAAAATGAGAGAGGAAGAGAAGTCAGGCGGTGGAGAGGAAGAAAAAAAATGAAATTTGGGTTTGTTTGAAGCCTATTTATAGTGAAATGCAAAATTACCATCTTGTCATTCCTTTCTCATGTGGGGTTGGATATCATTTTTGATCATTTTATACCCTTAAAATATTAGGGTTCAACAGGGCAGAGCGGCCCGTAGTATGGGTAGGGTGACCTACAAGTATAAAATTTACGTAGGCAGGGTGTCCTATTTTAGAACAAGGAGACCCATTAGTATAAATTTTACATTGACAGGGCGACCTAATAGTAGGCAAGGTGACTCAAAATTCACAATTTATAAGCCTTGGGTCGACCCAAACAAAGGGGCAAGGTGACCCAATATTACAGCGCCTTAGATTCTTTCCCTGTAGGCTTCCCAGGGCGATCCAAGCTCTTGAGCAAGTTGATCCAACAATGGCAAGCCTCAGACTTTCCTTACTGCACACTCTTGGGTCGTCTTCCCTTATTGCATAGGGTAACCTAATCACACCCCAACACTCACAAGGCGTCTCACCAAAGAGCATAGGATGACCCAAACATTGTACAAAGCATCCTATCCTTTTCTTTTCATGTCTTGGGTCAACCCAGCACTTGGCACAAGGCCACTCGAGACCACTAAACCTCAGAATTTCTGACCTACACACCCATAAGTCTCTTCTCTCTTGGCACAAGGTGACCTGCTCTCTATTTTCACCATCACAAGTTATCCCAACCCATCATAACGTGACTCATTCCTTCCTTTCCATCCTCATAAGGCAACCCAACCCATACACAAGCCACCCCACCTCTCATAAACTCATCCTTCACAAGACAACCCAATTTTTCACAAGCCAACCCAAACACCATACAAGGCAATCCAACACTCCTAAATTCCACAATAATCCCACGTCACATGCATCCCATGAGTTTTAAACCCTAACATTCCAAATTTCTAAAAAATAAGTTTTACACCACCAAGCCATTCCAATTTTTTTGATATTTATGTGAGATAATAATAAATTTAAAATCTAATTGCAAATCTTTCCAAAATTACACAAAAAAAACAAAAACTGATAATTTAAACATTGAATTTTTCAGTGTCATAATACTTAACCCCCCTAAAAATAAAATTTCATTCTCAAAATTTAAATATAAAATTACACACCAAATAAATGGGGATATTGCTTCTGTATGACATTCTCGGGTTTTCAAGTCTCTTCTTCAACCCGATTGCTTTTCCATTTGATGTGAACAATAGAAATTTGCTTGTTCTGTAGCTTCTTGACTTGCCGATCAAGAATAGCTATGGATTGAACTTCAAAGTTCAAATCTTCTCTTAGTTCTATTGGCGGAGTCTCTAAAACGTGCAAAGGATCTGGCAAATACGTTTTCAACTTTGAGACATGGAATATATTGTGGATTTTCATCAAATCCAGAGGTAACTCCAATCGATATGTCAGCTTTCCTACCCTCTCGAGGACTTTGAAAGAGCCAATAAAATGAGTATTTAATTTACCTCATTTTCAAAATTGAATCACACTCTTCCAAGGCGAAATCTTCAAAAAACCATGTCTTCGACCTCAAATTCCAAAGTTCTTCTTCTCTTATCAGCATAACTCTTTTGCGGATCTTAAGCTACCTTTATCTTTTCTTGGATCACCTTTACCTTTTCCTTAGTTACTTTTATTAACTTTATATTTTCAATCTTTCGCTCTCCAACTTCATCCCAACACAGAGGTATTTGGCACTTTCTTCCGTAGAGAACTTTATAAGGAGGCATCCCTATACTAACTTAATAGCTATTATTATAGACAAATTTGATCAGTGGAAGATGCTTATCCCAAGTTCCATGGAAATCTATGACATATGCCCTCAACATGTCCTCTAAAGTCTGAATGGTATGCTCGGATTGCTTATCAGTCTGAGGATGGAAAGCTGTGTTGAACTTCAGCTTAGTCCTTAAGGACTCTTGTAGTTTCGGCCAAAATCGGGAGGTAAATTTAGGATCACAGTCTGAAATAATAGACATCGAAACTCTGTGAAACCTTATAATCTTATAATATACACTTTGGACAATCTTTCTAAAGAGTAAGTGCTCTGAATTGGAAGGAAATGGGCTGATTTGGTGAGTCGGTTTACTATTACCCAAATAGCATCATAACGGCTCCGAGTGCGTGACAATCCTATCACGAAATTTAGAGTGATGTGCTCCTATTTTCACTCAGGTATTGTAATGTTTGAAGGGTACCAGCTGACTTCTGATGATCGGTCTTGACTTGTTGACATACAAGACACCTGGCTACAAATTTGGCTATCTCTTGCTTCAGTCTTGACCGCTAATAGGTTTCTTTGATGGTGCAGTATATCTTTGTGCTTCTGAGGTGCATCACATAAGCTGAGGAGTGTGCCTTTTCGAGAATGGTCTTCCGTAGATCAACATCTTTAGGAACACATATCGTTTCCATACATAACCACACTGTCATCCCAGATTCTGATTCACCACCTTCGCCATTGTGAACCCTTTATACTATACCCTTTATCTCTTTATTGATAGCTTGAAGCTCCTGGATACGATCTACCAAGGTTGGTCACACTTCAAACTTGGCTATAAGTGCACCATGCTCATTAGGACCTAGCTTAAAACCAAGAGCTCGGAGTCCAATCAAGCATGACAAGTAAGAACTCCTAGTAGACACCAAGCTAAAAGAAGAAGATTTATGGTTCAATGCATTTGCGACCACATTAGCCTTCCTCAGGTAATAATATATTACCAGATTATAGTCTTTAATCAATTTTAGCCATCTCCGTTACCTCAAGTTGAGTTATTTCTACGTAAGCAAATATTTAAGGCTTTTATGGTCAGTGGAAACTGTACATGTCACCCTATACAAATAATGCCACTAAATATTCAAAGCTTGCCAAAACATATAAAGATCGGCGTAGTCGCTCATAGGGACATACCTATCCGAATTGAGGATAGTCTAGATCGATTCTATACCAGTCTTCTATCCAACAACAGATATGATTACAACTAGCTCTAAATCATGAGTAGGGTAGTTCAATTCATGTTTTTTCAACTGGTGAGAGGTATAAACAATCACCTTATCCCCTTGTATTAACATGCATCCTAATCCTTGTTTGCTATCATCGCTATATACCACATATTCGCCACCGCTAGTGGGAAGAGTAAGGATAGGTGCAGTTGCGAGTCTTTTCTTAAGTTTTTGAAAACTGTCCTCACATTTGTTACTCCACTCATACTTGACTCCCTTCCGCGTCAAATGGGACAAGGGAGCTACAATCTTGGAAAACCCCTCTACAAATCTTCGATAATTTCTTGTCAGTTCGAGGAAACTTCTCACCTCAGTGACATTCTTGGGTTGTGACCATTTCAAGATTGTCTTACCTTTTTTAGATCTATGAATATCCCATCTTCGTATACAATGTGCCCTAAGAAGCCAATCTCTTAAAACCAGAAATCACACTTAGAGAACTTGGCAAACAACTGCTTCTCCCTCAATGTTTGCAGCACAAAACGAAAATGCTTAGAGTGCTCCTCATCATTCTTGGAGTACACCAAGATATCATCAATGAAGACTATGACAAACTTGTCAACATAAGAGTGAAAGACTCGATTCATCAATTCTATGAATGCTGCAGGAGCATTTGATAACCCCAAGGGCATTATTAAGAACTCGTGGTGCCCATACCGCATTCTAAATGTGGTATTATGGATATTTTTCTTCATTTATCCTTAATTGGTGATAGCCTAATCTCAAATCGATCTTTAAAAAGACACTAGCCCCTTGGAGTTGATTGAACAAGTTATCAATCCTTGGTAAAGGGTATTTATTCTTGACGGTCACCTTATTTAACTGTCGATAGTCAATATACAATCGGAAGGTGCCATCCTTCTTTTTGACAAATAAAACTGAAGCACCCAATGGTGAAGTACTCGATCGAATGAATTATTTCTCCAATAACTCTTGGAGTTTGCATCTTTTGCTCTTTTAACTCTGCAGGTACCATTCTATACGGAGGAATTGAGACTAGGACGGTGCTGGGAATCAAATCAATGGCAAAATCAAACTCTCAGACCAGAGGTAACCCAAGAAACTCTTTCGAAAAAAACATCCAGAAACTCCTTTGCCACCAAACATCATCCAAGTTCGGACTCTCCACTGTAGTGTCAATGTTTTGTGCTAAGTAGGTTTCACACCCCTTATGCACTAATCTCCGTGCTTCCATTGTTAATATTACACAACTTGACAGAATTCGTTGCTCACCAGCAAACATAAACGAAGAACATGCTAGTCTCCGAAACCCTACTTTTTTAGTGAAGCAATCTATGGATGTTTTATGGAGATGTAGCTAATCTATACCTAGAATGGCATCAAAGTCCCTCATTTCCAATGGAATTAAGTCCGCTTCTAAGATCTCACCCTCTACAACTACTTCGCATGACTTGTACACGGTATTCCTGTTTAACTGTTTCTCTAAAGTAGTGATAACCAATAACTCTTCTTCAAGTGGGGTCAAAAGCTTATCCGAGTGTTTAGCAAACTCCATGCTTACAAAAGAATTGTTTGAACCCATGTCAATCAATATACAGGCATCAACCCCAAAGATCCTCATTATACTTAAACATACAATACCGTGAGCCATTAGTAATCTATAAGGACGAATAAACTAAGGTTAATGACGGTTAGGAATAATTAAAACAATAGGAGCCAACTATATCGAGGTTTTAAAACTAAGAGAATTGTTGAAATTCAACATTGGTCATGCAATATCATTAATGTTCAGCCCTAATCATATCACACACATGTAGCCACATGGTATTTATATCAAACTTCTAAATCAGGAATCAAATTATCAAATCCAAGTCTAAGAGAATTTACCTGTAACTATGTCAGGATAATTCTGAGCTTCCTCATTTGTCATTGCATAAATCCTTGTTTGGTTCCTCTGTTGGGGACGTTAAGGAGGGACAACCACTATGTTGCTCCCGGTTCCCATCCGTAGAGCAGCACTAGCCGATGGTGAATGGACATTTGATGGGCCACTCGTAGGGGCACTCGAGTGATCATGACTCAACTGTCCTCCACATCCACTCAAACCCAATTCGGGACAAGCATTACGGAAATGCCCCACTTTCCCATAGTAGTAACATTTTGAAGGCTCAGGACAGGGTCCGGGGTGATGTTTCTTGCAGTTTCGGAAAGGCTCTTTCTTCGGTCCTACTGACCTACTCCCAGACATGGAACTGGAAGTGGGAGTACAAAATTTGGGGAATTGTTGGCCCCTTAGAGAGCCAACGGATCCTAAAACTGAAACTCCACTATAGGCGTTCGTGTGTCTACTCTTATTGGAGCCTTGACTCCTAGTAAACCCAGACTTTCTCTTCTTGCCCTGACTTTTCCTGACTTTTTCTTTCTCAATATCCATCTTCTCAGCCCTAAAAGTTAACTCCAGCATATCTTGGAATGTATGCCTCCTAGTTATTAGCATTTTCTCCTTTATATTCAGATTCAACCTTGATTCAAATTTTGCACATAGCGACTCCTCGAAGTTTACAAACTTCGGAACATACGTAGCTAACTCTCTTAGCTCTATCTCGTATTCTGCTACCGTTTTGTTTTCCTAGGTTAACTTGAAAAATTCTTCCCTTTTCTGATCCCTATAGAACCAAGTGTACTATTTTTCCTCAAAAGTTCTAAGAAACTCTCCCCACATAGTAGGTTTGGATATCCTACCCTTCACATTTTCTCACCAGGTTCGGGCACCCTTATCCAGTAATTTCATGGCCACCCACATTTTATCTCGTCATCTAATCTCATGTTAGTGGTCGTCTCTTAAATTTGGCCAATCCATTCCTTGGCCATTGAGACATCATAAGTGCCTGAGAAGGTTTCACATCCCAATTACCTTGCCTCTTTGTTCAGCTTTGACAACTCGATGGTAGGTCAGTTGGTAGATGCTACTACCAAAAGAGGAGGTGCCACTGGGACACTTGGTATGACAGCTAGCAATGGTAGAGGGACTGGCGGAGGGATTGGAGTTTGATACGGAGCTTGGAACTGTGCTCCATAGGTACTCCATCACTTCATCATTTGTTGGAGTGCGACAATAAGGGGAGTAGGAATCCCAGTTAGAGGAGTCAGGTGTGTCGACGTCAGAGAAGGCACATGTGAAGACGATAGAGCCTTGGGTGAATAAGGTGGAGTCAGAGGAATCTCATTCGGATTTCTCATTCTTCTTCTAGGAGGTATAGTTCTATAGAAGAAAGTCTATACTTAGCAAACATAATAGGAATTAAACTAGATGCCTAACCCCTAAAAATGATGTTCCTAACTCCTTAGGATCGATAAGAGGCATTTGAAATCATTTGAAATACTCTGAATATTGAGTTTTCTCAAATTGGTTTTGAAACAATTGAGAACCTTTAAAATACTTAAGAAACTTTTCAATTATTTTAAAATATTTTTAAATCATGAGCCTAAACTTTGATACTATTAGAATTGTCATGCCCCGATCGACAATTGCAGCGCTACCCTGAAACAAATATAAAACTCACCCCATGCTTCAAAGTACCGAAAGACATTCAAAATATCTAATAAAACCACAGACCAACCCAACCACAAATAACATCAATCCAACTAAAAACAATTCCCATTCGAGGGATAGGAAGCAAATCCAACAAATAATTCCCAAGTTAATTTCATTAAAAGAAGAAATTAAGGGTCCTTAATAAAAGTTTAAACAAAATCAAATCCAACCAAAATCAAAATACAGAGTTAAATAAGTTTTCAAATAGATTTTATACAAAGTGCCCTCATTGGGTTAATCTACTGATAACTCAAAGACAAAAATAAGATCTATACCAAAAGGAGTCTCTGATAGTGATCTTCCCCAAAATCTGACTCTAAACGACGACGCATATTAATTAAACTTCCTCTTTGAAAATGGAGAGAGGGGTGAGTATAAACTATACCAGTGAGTGCAAAATATGATATGGTGATAAATGAGGGATGATTGTTGATGTGCCGAATAAACATCTCAAAACCATGTCATGGTAGCATAGAAAAATCAAGATCCATCACATTTCAAGCATAGTTCAATAAACCATAATCAAAATTCATATGCATCCATTCGTGTCCATATGTTTTCCAGACCAGGGGGTTACCAAAACTCACAATTCTTAATAATGGTCTATCGTGACTAATAGTGGAACCGCCAAATTCATATCACAAAATAGGGTTATTCCATGTCTTATGTCTAAAACAATAAATATCAATTTTTCATTCAATCCAATGGTAAAAATAGGGTTATTCCGATTTTTCTTAAGTTAGCAAATCCTAATTTCCAAAATTCACAAATCTATGTTTTAGTTTCATCAATCATAGTCCATTGGAAACTATATTTTACTATTATTCACAAATTTCTCAAAATTTCAATATTTATAAATTTTAGATTTAAAATCCTCAATTCCTATATTTTCACATTTCGAAATCTCAACGAAATCCCAAAAATAAACAAAATAAATTCAAATCTAGGATAAGAAGGAGATATTACCTCTATTTGCATCGTTGATTCTAAGTCGAAATACCTCAAAATCCTAAGTTTCTCTCACTAAAAACCCAATTTTCTCTCTTTACCTTCGGTCCTCTACGTGACTGCTTGAGGTTTGGAGCTCCAGATCTGTGAGTTTGATTGAATGTTAGTGGTTTTCAGAGAAAGGAAAGAAAAAACATGAAGGAAGGGGCAGAGACAGCAGAAAAATGAGAAAAGGAGAGAAGTCAGGCGGTGGAAAGGAGGAAAAAATGAAATTAGGGCTTGTTTGAAACCTATTTATAGTGAAATGTGAAATTACCATCTTGTTCCTCATTCCCCATGAGTTTGGTGGGGTTGGATGTCTTTTTTGGTCATTTTGCACCCTTAAAACATTAGGCTTCAATAGGGTAGAACGACCCACAATATGGGTAAAATGACCCACGAGTATAAAATATACATAGACAGACTGTTCTTCTTTGAAATAAGGTGACCCATTAGTATAAATTTCACATTGATAGGGCGACCTAATAGTAAGCAAGACGACCCAAAATTCACAATTTCTAAGCCTTGCGTCGACCCAAGCAAAGGGACAAGACGACCGAATATTACATCACCTCAGATCCTTTTCCTGCAGGGTTCCCAGGGCGACCCAAGCTCTTGAGCAAGTCGACCTAACAATGGCAAACCTCAAACTTCCCTTACTGCACACTCTTAGGTCATCCTCCCTTATTGCACAAGTGGCCCAATCACATCCCAACACTCACAAGGAGTTCCAACAAAAAGCACAGGATAACCTAAACGTTGAACTAGGCATCCTATCCTTCACTTTTCATATCTAAGGTCGACCCAGCACTTGGCACAAGGTGACTCAAGACCACTAAATCTCAGAATTTCTGACCTACACACCCATGAGTCGTCTTCTCTCTTGGCACAAGGTGACCTGCATTGTATTTTCACCATTACAAGTGGTCCCAACCCATCACAAGATGACTCATTCCTTCCTTTCCATCCTCACAAGCCAACCTAACCTATACACAAGTCACCCCACCTCTCACAAACTCCTCATTCATAAGCCAACCCAATTTTTCACAAACCAACCCAAACACTACACAAGACAGCCCAACAGTCCAAAATTCCATAATCCCACGTCACATGCATCTTATGAGTTTTGAACCCAAACATTCCAAATTCCTAAAAAATAAGTTTTATACCACCAAGCCTTTCCAATTTTTTTTTAATATTTATGTGGGGTAATAATAAATTTAAATTCTAATTACAAATCTTTCCAAAATTACATGAAAGAACAAAAATTGAAAATTTAAACACCAAATTTTTGTGTTATAGTCAAGGTACGCTCCAATTGTCTTCTTCTAAGTTTCTATATTATTGCAATAGTATTTTTCCATTCAGCGGCTAGTGTGCATGTTACCTTATCATTTTGCATCCTATCATATAACCCCTATTGTTACATTCCAATCTTCTGTTTCCTATCGAATGAAACGTGTCGTCAATACTGGATGTAACTCCCCGAAAAGGTAGACACAACCCCTCTAATCATCTATCTCTTATTGAATGAAATGTGTAATCAATACAAGATGTGAGGGGACACGATCAAAGGGGCCAATGCAAAAGATGCTTAGTTTTACAAAACCCACGATCCAAAGAGGAATGTTACATCTAGATGTGTCAACAAATAGGGATCAATTTCTTCGAAAGGTGAACACGACCCAATACACCGAGTGATTATCATCGACAATAAACTAACCAGTCTAGGACCTCCAGAGGTCCTCGGTATCCCACTAGATGGCACTGTTCTTATTGCATCGGTGAGAGACCAATTGTAACTCCTATCGATAAGGAGCTATACGTCCACTCTCTAGATAAAGAAAGAAATCTTCAGAATCTAATCAACAAGGGAAGAAGTCCTCCCATATTGTTAAAATTTCTAAGTGATAAAGATCACAAGTCTCTTGTAAATATTTGACTATGGGATCCCAAAATTCTCGAACCTCTTGATAAGGAAACTAGAGTTATAATGTCCCAAGTACACATGACTCTTACGGTACCCACATATATAAGCTTTTGACACACCGAAACCTAAGTATGCTCTCTAAGACCAGACACTTGACACATAAGTCATAGAGAGATCATCTCTCTCTCTCTCTCTCTCAGTCTATTTCATTCCTATCAAAAATCACTCTTTCTGACTTTAGCGTCGGAGCTTCCCTTGTCGATGAACCCTTCAGTGATTTTTTTCAGGTATCCAGTCGTCATTCGGAAGCAATCATTCTAGTCAAAAGAGTCCGAATCTGTGAAGCCGAAACCCGCCTCCTACAAATTGACACCGTTCGTGAAAAATAACTAGATCAATTTCTACAGACTTTCCAAGTTACCAAACAACTAAGCCTCTAAAGAGGAGAACCAAAACTGTCTCAAAGGTTGTATTTGCTGCAGATGGACAAACCGCTACCCCAACCGTTACCGCCCTCCCAGTGGTGCCTACTCACTCCACCGATAACCCTGCTATTCACCCTTAATCCCTTTATCTGGAACAGGTCCTGTAACTTGCACCTCAAGAACATCCAGTTGTGCTTCCCACGCCAATACACTCAGAGTGAGTCAATCGTGCTCAAATGAAAAGGCTAGAGTCTAAGATTCAGAGTATGAGAAAATAGTTGGAAAGATTTAGTCGCGCCATTAGACCAAAGGGTCAATCTTCCTCAGGAGGATTTGGACACATGAGCCCTCAATAGCAAGCACCCCCACTAAACTATGAACCATCAGTGACATCCCGTCATGATCCCAATGACTTGAGAAGATAGATTGAACAACTTGTTGCTGATGAACTCAAACGAGCTAATGCCAGAAGGAATTATGCTCCCTTTTATCCTTTCGGCGTATCGCTCTTCAATCCTAAAGTCTCAGCAGAACTAGTGCCTTGTGACATACTTCTATCTCTTATGGAGAGTTATGATGGTACGACTGACTCTCGTGACCATGTGATTTACTTCATAATGGTGATGATCGCAAAAGACATAACAGACGTCGTAATTTGTAAACACTTCCCTTCCACCCTCAAAGGCAACACATTAACACTATTTAATTCTCTACCACCACTTAGTATCAAGAGTTTTTCCCCACTTTGACAGCAGTTTGAGGCTCATTTTGTGGTCAACCGAGAAACCAAGAGAAAATCCATTTATTTATTATTGCTACGACAAAGGGATGATGAGCTCTTGAGAAACTTTTTGGATAAGTTTAAAGTCGAGATGATGAAGGCCTCAGCCTTAGACCATTATATCGCGTTAGCCACGCTACTTGCTAGGTTGTGCCCTTTATGCATAAAAACCTCAATCACTAAGAATCCCCCTTCTACCATCCAAGAATTCTATGCCCGTGTCGAAAAATGCATCACGGCGGAAGACGCTAAACCATTCGATCGACGAAGAAATTAATTGTCTCAAAGAGAACATAGTCAGTCGCCCTGGCTGTCTTCTCTGAAGAAAAACTGACAAGGGCCCCTGCCTGAGAGGAGGTTTGGCACTTACACTCCCTTGAATGAGACCCCTAGTCAAGTCTTAGTCCAAATCAAAAGCAAGCCATACATCCGATGGCCTCCTCATTCTATAGAAGATGACTTTAAAAAGGATAGAACTAGATACTACCATTTTCATCGAGATTACGGCAACATGATGGATGAATGTAGAAAACTTAAGGACGAATTGGAGTTCTTGGTTCATAGAGAAAAGTTAGAAAGATTCATTAGTGTGGAATGGAGGGACATATCCTCTCTCGATTGGCATGATCCGCCATGGGAGAATAAACCAAATGACCAACCAATCATTCAACCACCACATATTAGATCAGATGGAGTAATCCTCTAGATTTATGACAAACAATATTTGTATAAGCCTTATATTCCTACCAGTGTTTTTTTAGCTTACGACCCAGAGTTTCCTATGCTTTATCCCAAGTAAACCCTGAACTTCTCTCTTTTAGCGATCGTTTCTACAATGTCTCATAGCAAACGGCTCCTGTTACTTAGTGTTTGCATTCAATTTATTTGTTACCAATTTCCTTTTATGACAATGTGTTCTAATGAATTGATTGTGCTCAATGGAATCATTGAATATGCCTATGTTACCTTGATCTATCGTTGGGATCTATCTCCCCGAACGGGTCTATGTCGCTCTGACTTATTGTTAGATCTATCTCTATGAATGGGTCTATGTCACCCTTACCTATCATCGAGATCTATCTCCCTGAACAAGCCTACCTGACCTATCGTTGGGATCTATCTTCCAAAACGGGCCTATGTTATCATGACCTATCGTTGAGATGTATCTCTCTGAATTGGCCTATGTTGCCCAGACCTGTCATTGGAATTTATCTCCCCGAATGGGCCTATGTCGCCCTGACTTATCATCGGGATCTATCTCCCTGAACAGGTCTATGTTGTCATTACCTGTCGTTAGGACTTACCTCCCCAAAGGGACCTATGTTGCCTTGACCTATTGTTGGAATCCATCTCAAAACAAGTCTGTGTCGCCCCAGTCTATCATTCAAGGGCATTTTCCTTAATTGAAACACTGCTGTTGAGGTTCACAGAACATACATCCCCACTAACAAATGGTATCCAGCCCATCTGCCACACGAAATTCATTGAGCAAACTGATAGAGACTTGGTCCCTAAAAGGATAACTACATCCCATTCCATCGACATTCTTCTTAACAAAAATGATATATTCCAAGGTGAACCAATGACTTTCCTCCGATCGATTGATCCAAAAACTATCGAATGTAGTGAATTCTACTAAAGGCGTCCAGATGAAATCTACTTTTACTACTCAAATGATTGGGAAAACATCTTTTATAAGATGTACATACGATGTAATGATATGAAAGACTCTTTGATTAAAACTCCATAGTACAAGAATTATATAGAGTCAAGGGGAATTGGAGGAAATACCAAAACCTCCTGAGAGGAGGACTCCACGGTCATCTGAGTCACGGCCGATCCAGTGTGACCACCAGCTGGAGCAGTAGTGACCGAACCTTGGTCCATCACCTCTTGACCCGTTGTCTCTCTGATGGGGAGCAAAACTTCATACAGACTGACTTGACGAGCTATCTCCTCAGCACATTTCAATCTTTCAAGAAGCTTGCATTGGGAATATCTGAGGGTCGCAGTGTCTCTAATGTGGCATCCCTTAAGTTTGGTTATCCTCTGTTTGGCTGCTCGAAGAGATTTCTCCCACAATCAGACCAACGTTTCGGTAGTTGTTAGACTCGCCTTGCAGACTTGTGCCTTGGCATCCAATTCTTCATAGTGTTTCCGAGATGAGACTAATTCTAGTTACAAGCATTTGATCTCCTCATCTCTCTCAGCAAGCAAAACACTTGAGGCTTTCTCTGCCTCGACATCCTTCTCCCTCTACTCGAGAGTATCCTGCAACGCCACGACCTAGTTACCCAACTGATTGATGTGCTTTTCTGACTGCTTCCTTTATTGTCGTTGGAGTTTTAATAAGGCTATGGTCTGCAAAAGGGAATCAAGTCAGTTAAGATTAAGTAAAAACAAGCAAGACGAGTCTTGGAGTGAAGCAATACCATTAGGCTGAGAGATTGAAGGGCTTTATCGATCTGTTCCTAAGACATCCTATACAATTCTAGTTTAGAATGATGAAAATCAAACCGATTGGCTAACAGAGATGCCTTAACAGCATCAACACAGTTATACCAATAGCCCCCTACATAGATAGCGACCGATTCCTCTTCTAGCAAATCCATCTGTTTGTCAAATGACTTGATAGGAATAGGCAGAGGAAGAATAACCTCGTCTGCTCTCTAACATAGAAAGTATTGGGGCTCCCTTAATGGCCCCTCTTGCGCTACTAAAGTAGAAACACCTACCGGTCCATTCACTTCAGGAACCTCCCTTATCGGGATGCCTTCCTTTGTATTTCCTACCGATGAAGATGCATCGAATGACAAACTGTTAGCTCCCTTTAATTTTACTCTTATCGATTCAGAATGCCTTGACGCTAGTAATTGGATTTTTCTCCTGTTCGACGAAGGGGAAGAGACCTTCGACGACCAAGCCTCAATAGACTTATTGACTTCCTCCGAAGACTTCTTGGCATTTGGCCTCATCCGCTTGGCAGTCGAGACCTCTTTTAGAGTGGTGTCCTCTACAGAAGTCAATACGTCTACAATTCTTTCTCTTTCCTCACCAGCAGAACATGCCTATTAATTTTCCTCTTTTCATTGATTAATAGGCCTATCAAAGACAACATTTGGTCCTTGACGAGGGAGTCCACCCAAATGTTCCGCCGAGCAGATTTGCAATAACGGCCAATAAATCATAGGAAATGAGAATGATGAGAAGGAGTTGGAGGTTTTACCCCAAGTAGTGGCACCTGATCGGCACTCAGTAACACTGGCAGGAGATCCCTGTTAAAAAATTTCACAAAGAAAATACTTGTGCATCCAGTATTTGTCATTCAACTCACTATAGTAAAACCTCCAGTTGGATTCACGATGGGTTTGCAATTTATACTAACCCTAAGTGAAACCGTTGCTTCCACACCTTACCAATAAAAAAAGGACTGCTAGAATTTTTAAATCAAAACGAAAGCAACAAAACCCTAACAAAGATATTATTGTGACCGCCAAGCACCAAGCATAAGGGATGAGCAGCGTGGGGGCAAACATTCCAATAACGTATTACTTTCCCAACCAGATCTGTGTATAAAATTTTCAAACCGTACTTTATAGATTGTTTATACATTGGGACATAACCCTTAGGTGCCCTATTTGCCCTATCCCTATTTGTGGTTGATACCAGTAAGTAATCGCTCCCTAGCGACATATCGGCCTGGATTCCTTAGAGTTCCTCCTTAGTTATTATGCTCTTTATGTCATTCATGCTCTAATAAGATGAGGGAGAAGAACCCTTCAGCATTTTTTTTTAAAAAAGCTACCGTATGAAAAGAGTGAATCGCAAAGAGAAGGAAGATATGGAAGTGTTTAATATGCTCAGATGTGAGTGCTTTATAAAGCATGTTGAACATGATTCATGAGATCCGAAGTGATACATAACGCATTAAAAGTTTTGCATCTTTTCAATAGTCATTACTCATGGTGTTTTTCTTATGAAATGAGACCACGAGTTGGGAGCAAATGATGAGACATATTCAAAGAGCCCAATGTAAAAGATGTTCAGTTCTACAAAGCCCATGATCCAAAGAGGCATGTTATGCCTAGACATGTCAACAAACAGGAATCAATCTCCCCGAAGGGTAGACATAGCCTGACACACCTAGTGATTGTCATCGATAATAAGCTGACCAGTCTGGGACCTTTATAGGTCCTCGGTATAACACTAGATAGCACTACTCTTGTTGCATCAGTAAGAGACCAATCGTAACTCCTATCGGTAAGGGGCTGTACACCCACTCTCTAGATGAGGAAGAAAATCTTTAGAATCTAATCGATAAGGGAAGAAGTCCCTCCGTATTGTCAAACTTCCTAAGTGATGAAGATCACAAATCTCCCGCGAATATTTTACTATGGGATCCCAAAATCCTTGAACCTCTTGATAAGGAAAATAGGGTTATAATGCTCCGAGTACACACGGCTCTTACGGTACCCACGTATATAAACATTTAGCTAATCAAATCCATGTACGCTCTCTAAAACCAGACACTTAACATACAAGTCACAGGGAGACCAGTTCTCTCTCTCTCTCTCTCAATCTGTTTTATTTCTATTGAAAACTACTCTTTTTGACTTGAGTATTGGAGCCTCCCCCGTCTCTAATGGTCTTTTGCAAGTATCCAGTCATCATTTAGAAGCAACTATTTGAGTCAAAGGAGAGAGAATCTGTGGAGCCAAAACCCACTTCCAATAGGATGTAACTCTCCAAACAGCAGACACGACCCCTCGAGTTGTCTATTTCCTATTGAACAAAACGTGTCGTTAATACAGGATGTAACTTCCCGAATGATTAGACATGGCCGCTCCAATTATCTATTTCTTTTCGAACGAAACGTGTCGTCAATACGGGATATAACTCCCCGAACAGGTAGATACGACCCCTCCAATCATTTGCTTCCTATCGAACAAAACGTGTCAACCATATGGGACGTGACTCCTAGACGGGTAAACGTAGTCCATCCTATCGCTAGATTCCCAACGAGTGAGACACCTCATCGATAAAAGACTTCCCTAAAGGGCAGCTCTATCCAATCCTTTTAGCTGAATCCTAATGGTCATAACCCATCCGAAAAACAGAGTTCTCTCATTGAGAAGTACATCCAAATCTATTGGTCAGCCTCCCAAGGAAGACAATGTGCCCCTAGACAGGCTGTTATCTTTTAAAGTAGTCTGGAACTAAAAAGCGTGACGGATAAATCTATTTCCACTATTTGAATGATCAGGGGAATGTCCCCTGGTGTCAACACATACCAGATGCAAGAATACCGAGAGATTTTTCATTGAAACTCACTATAGTACAAAACCCTGAGGGTCAGTAGTATATAAATTACTCAAAATTAGGGGGGATAGGGGGAAGTGCTAGAATCTCCCAAGGAGAAGACTCCGATACGACCATGACAGGTTCAGTAGAAACACCAATCGGATCAGTCCAGGCTATGCCTTAGTCCATTATCTCCTAGTTGATAATTCCTTTATTCAGGGGCAAAGCTCCCTCCAAACCGCACCAATAGACTATCTCTTCAGCATACCTCAACCTCTCAGTCAGTTTACGTAGGGAATCTCTAAAGGGTGTAGCACTCTTGGTTAAAGATTCCTCAAATTTGTTCACTTTCCGTTTTGCCGCTTGGAGAGACTCTTTGTGCAACTGAACCAACGTCTTAGTAGTTTGCAGGTGTAGCTCAGAGACTTTTGCCATGGCCTCCAGCTTCTTATAATGCTTTTAGTACAAGGCTAAATCCAATCGCAAGCTCTTTATTTCTTTCTCCTTCTCGACAAGCGAGGCCCTGAGCGTCTCCTCTGCTCCCATGCCTTTTCCCCTTCATCAAGGGTATCTTGTAATATCGAGAACTAGATGTCTAGCCAATCAGCACGCTCCTCTGGATGCCCTATCATTTGTTTCCTCCATCGTTCTTGGAATTTTACCAAGGCCATTGTCTACAAAAAGGAATTAGATCAACTAATGATGAAGAAAAAGCGAAATAAGGAAAGCCTAAGAAAAATAATACCATCAAATAGAGACTTAAGGACCCTGCCAACCTGTTGTGGGGACCAGTCGACTATTCGATCTACCTTGGCCAAGTTTACATAGTTTTACTGCTTGTCCATCATGCAGATATCAATTGTACCCCTCTCCTTCGAACCCTTCCCAATATGAAAGGACCGAATGTGGATAGAATGAGGAATGGCAACCCCATCAAGTACCTTGTATTTTCCTTTGCATGGTGGCCACAATGAGATAGCATATGATGGTCCAGATATTTCTTCCACCACAACAGCAGGAACCTCCGTTTCTCTCGATGGCTTTGCCTCAATGCTAGATGGATAAGTATCCTCAAGTCCTCCCATTTTGAGTACTTCCGGCACGATAACGCTTTCAACATCGGCTAGCAACGAATGGTTGATGGTCGTCAGACGCCAAGCTATCGACCCCTCCTGGTTTAGCAGCCATCGGCTTAGAATGCCTTGACGTAGCAGGGGATGCATGCTTTATAGCTGGCTTAACTATTTTGCACCCTCTTTTTGCCGAAGACTCGGACAATATGATTTTTCTCCTTTTGAACAAGGAGATGCGAGCCTTGGGTGGGCCTCAGATGCCCTATCATCCCCTTTTAAGTGTTTCTTGGCATTCGGTCACACTTCCTTAATGATTGTGATCGCTTTTAATAGAGTATCCTCCAGGAAGTCCAGAACATCGACTAATTTGATTTCCTTCCCTTCAACCACGAGGGGCCTTTCATTTTTTTCTTCTCTCCTATCAGTAGGCCTGTCAAAGACAGTATTTGATAATCTACTAGGGAGTCGATACAAATGTTCCTTTGAGTAGACTTACAATAGCTACCGACCGATCGTATGAAATGAAAATAATGGGAAGGGACCGAAGGCTTCAACCCTAACGATGGCTTCCCGTTGGCACTAGGAAGCGCAGACACTAGGTCCTTGTTCTTGAACTCCACAAAGAAATACTTATGCATCCAACTCTTATCGATGGAATCCTTATAATAAAACCCCCAATCAGACAATGATTGGGTTTGTAACCTATACCAGCCTCGAGTCAAGCCATTACTCCCATATCTCACTAAGGAAAAAATAGCCACCGGAATCTCAAAATCAAAATGAAGGTGACAAAACCCTAATAGGGAAATCACGACGAAGATAACTAATCGCCAAGCGTTAGGAATCAACAAAGTTGAAAATATGTTCTAATGACGCAATATCTTTACAAACGGGCCCGTAAATGGCACCTTCAGGCTAAATTTCACTGACGTTTATGTATTAGAACACAATCCTCTGATGACCTATTTGCCTGTCCATATCTGTAGTTGACACTAGGGTATAATCATCACTCATTAACATATCAGTTTGAACTTCTTGAAGTTCCTACACTGTCATGACACTTCTAATATCATCAATGCTTGGATGAGTCTTAGAAGTGGAACCTCTTGCCATTCTCCTCAAGAAAAATCTTCTTTGCACAATGGTGGTCTGCAACGAATGTAAGAAGAAAAAGTCTTTAATCCACTCGAACGACAGGCCTTATAAAGAATACTGAAGATGATTCGTAAAATGTAAAACGACACATGTCATGTCACAAGTTTCACACCTTTTCAACAATCATCACTCATGACGCCTTTTCTCACGAAACGACACCACAAGTCGAGGCAAATGATGGGACATGGTCAAAGGGTCCAATGCAAAAGCTATTCAGTTCTGCGAAGCCTGCGATCCAAAGAAGCATGTTACGCCTAGACATGTTAACAAATAAGGATCAATCTCTCTGAAAAGTGTACATAGCTAGACACATTGAGCGATTGTCATCGACAATAAGCTAATCAATCGGTGACATTCAGAGGTCTTCGGTATACCAAAAGACTACACTACTCCTACCGCATTGGTAAGAGGCCAATCGTAACTCCTATCCGTATGGGGCTATATGGACACTCTCTCGATAAGAAAGAAAATCTTTAGAATTTAATCAATAAGGGAAGAGACCTCCTTGCATTGTTAAACTTCCTAAGTGATAAAGATCACAAATCTCTCGAGAATATTTGAATATGGAATCATGAGATTTTCAGACCTCATCATAAGAAAACTAAGGTTATAATGCTTCGGGTGTACATGACTCCTATGGCACATATGTATATAAGCTTCAGTACGCTGAAACCCAGGTACACTCTTTAAGACCTGATACTAACACACAAGTCACAGGAAGACCAGCTCTCTCTCTCTCTCTCTCGCTCTCGCTCTCGCTCTTAGTCTGTTTCATTTCTATCGAAAATCGCTCTTTCTGACTTTAGTGTCGGAGCTTCCCCCGTCAGAACACCCTTTGGCCGTCTTTTGTAGGTATCCAATCGTCATTGAGAAGTAACCATTCGAGTCAAAGAAGCCTAAATCTGTAGAGACAAAATCTACCTCTAACAGATTTGAATCCAAAATCATTGGGTTAAGAGAGAGAGATTGTGAATACTAGGCTATTCCCTTGAAGATATATCATTTCTTTCATCTTATCCTAGTGATCATATGTTTCTCATTTCACTTGCTTCTTTATTTTATTTTTTTCTTTATTTCATCCATTTTTTTATTCTTTATAGAAAGAATGAAAGCTACTCAATCGAGATACAAATGAGATTTAGATGAAGTCCTTGTGATTTCATGGGTGGACAAAAACTATCTTATGGGTACCAAAATATTGGGTAACTTCAAATTTCTTTTAGTAATCCTAGATTTGTTGTAAATTTTAGGGATTTTGGTGACCTTTGATTGTGGTGTCTAGGATAGAGCTCTTATATTTGTGTGTTCATATTTTGGAAGTCATTCTCAAAGTGAAATGGAAGATCAAGGAGCAAAAGAGTCTCTGTAGGTGCCTTATAGATATTTGAATACGAAAATATAAGAGGAAAATTCTATTCTGAATTAGTTTACGTGAGGCACATGGGTAAGGTTCAAGTCTGCTAGCAACCACTATCATTGTTCAATTTTTTCCCCTTTAAATTCCAATAACATCCTTATGTATGATATGAGAATTGTTAAAATTAATGGTAGTTAAATCACTCGTTAATTTTGTAGCAAGAGATTTATAAGTAGATTGAGAATTTTTGTCTTAAATTCCTTAACACTGTTAGTTTTGGAAATGTAGACATAATGTTGTTTGTAAGTGTTATCTGTTGGATCATTAATTTAATATTGAGATTATATATTAAAATAATTATGTATTACATATTGTCAATCTCATAAGCTAATCCCATATAAAAGTGATTTGGTAAATTTGAAAAATTCGATAATTTAGGTTTATGTATCTAATAGCACATGAAAATAAATAAATATATAGATACCAATGGACATTCGCTATTAATAATGAGTTAAATAGGGAATGTCAAAAAATGACTTAAGGATAGTTAGAAAGTTATCTAAATTCATGTAAATTCGGTAAAGTAATTGGAATAAACTAAACAGGTGAATTCTATTATAAATTTGAAAGTAAAGTCATCCCTACAGGTATGAATAGGGTTATGGTTATCGGGTCAATATATCACTAATCCTCTAATATCCCCATCATATAGAGAGATTTTGTGAGAATACATTTGATCTAAAAGATTGTACCTAAGATACTGCCTAGACAAAAGTCAAACTCTGGACTCTACCCAAATCAGGATTTTACTCTATTTAGTTTTCGGCTATGGAATCAGATATATTTTTGATTCGATATAAGTTTTCAATTTTAGTATATTTAGTTATTAATTTCAATAGTTCAACATGATATTTAGCATGATTTTGCATTAAGTTATTTTTTCAACAAGTGGTATCAGAGCCATTCGTACTTGAATTATTAGATTTTATATGATTTTGGTATTATGTGAATTTCTTCAGAATATGCATGACAATTTTTATGGATATTTTGGTTTTCAGAAAAAATTACTCAGGAATTTTGGGTGTGGATTTCAAAAAAAAAACTCTGAAAATTTTTTCATCAAGTCGACATTAAACTTCCATCAAAGTCGACATCCGGTGTTAAAAAAAATTATTTGGGCAAATTTTTTAAAGAAAGGCGTTTTTTTTTTTTTTTTTGGATCTTTTGAACTTCTAAAGCAAAAAAAAAAAAAAAATGAAGGGAAAACATGAGCTTTTGGAAAAAACATAGCTCTTTTGGGAAAACATGAGCATTTGGAAACTTTCTTTTTGTTTTTCTATTTTCCTAAACAAGTTGACCTCCTTTAAGAATGTTTGGAACTTCCCAAAAAAAAAAAAAAGGTGAAACATCTGATTTATTATCTTTTGGGAACTTGCCCTTTTTTGCATGCAAAGGACTTTCATCCCAAAAAAATGAGTGAAAGTCAAAGATCTTTTTTGGACTTTCCTTCTTTTTTTTTTGGTGTCATTTTTATGGTTTTTTTTTTTTTAAAGAACTGCAAATCTAATTTTAGGAATTTCTAATTTTAACGAATATTTTGAATTTGTTTCTTACAAGAAACTTTCAGAATTTGAGGGGAAAAAAAGAAACTTTTAGATTTCAAATTTTCTTTTTTTTTTTTTTAAGACTTGACTTCCCAATTTTATAATAAAATTTTCCAACAAAAAAATTAATTAAGGATTTTTTTTTGATTTTTGGAAATAAGAAAAGGGAAACTTTCCGATTTCAATTTCTTTTCTTTTCTTTTTTTTTTTTTAAGATTTGACTTCTCAATTTCAGAAGAAAACTTTTCAAATTCCAACAAAATAAAACTTTCCTTTTTATTACAAATCTACATCACAAAAGAATCAATATTTTTTTTTTCAAAAAAAAAGGGCTTTATGGGCCATTTTGAACACAAACAGACCCAATCATGAGTGTAAAAGTTTTAGAACTCATTGGACTCAATTGAACCCATTTTTCATTTTTATCTTTTTTCATTGTCCCTTTTGTGTTCAAGACTGGCTATCCTTTTAATATGCGATGGTATAGCATGTTTAAGAAAGTTTTGTTAAAAAGACGGGGATAAGTCTAAAGTTAGTTGGTTCTTAAGTAGTTTTAAATGAGTTCATCACCTACCTGGAAACTTTCCTTGTGCTCCCTGCTACATAATAGGGATTAGCCAAGTCTTGCATCAATTATCGACAAAAGGTGGAGACTTTGATATTATATAGACAACAAAAGTTAAGGGATGGAAAAGAAAGATGAAAGAGGCAAATTTGGTAAAATTGGATTTTTTTTATAAACCCAATTTAAAGTTTATAAGATTAGGTTTTAAATAACCCAATTTTTTAGAAATTGAGTCCATCAGGATAAAATTGAAATTTCTCCAATTATAGATATTATTCAAATATAAAAGGTTTTGTTTTTTTATTTTAAAATAAATTAATTAAAACAACATGTCAACAAAATGACCTCTCTTGTAGAAATTAAATTAATTTTAGGATATAAAAGGTTGTGTGTATGTAATTCATGTGAATACCGATCGGCCTAAAGAAAGATCCGTAATTATGAAATTGTATGTACACCTTGTAGTAATAAATGCGTAACAATTTTTCAATTTTACATATGATCAATTTATTAGCCCAAAGGAATGTAGTTGGTAGACATATTCTTATTGTCAGTGTTTGATTACTATACTAAGATATCACTGACAAGTTAATTATTTTGTCCAAAGATAAAATATTAATGAATTTACTAATATTTTGTGATGGAGATTTCTCATATTTGAATTTATTTGGTTTTTAAGTTTCATTTGAGCATATATTGATTATTGTTCTCTGTTTTGACAGTTAACACTATTCTCACCAACTTCAATGCCCAACTCAACTCCATTCTCATGTTAAATGGCTCAAACTTCAAATCATGGTGAGAAAAATCTTCTGATTGTTCTTAGAGTTATGGATCTGGACTTTGCATTAAGGACCGATCGTCCTCCACCAATTACAAATAAGAGTACCTCTAATAAAAAGAGCGAGTTTAAAAGGTGGGAGAGGTCGAACTGCATAAGTTTCATGATTATAAAGAAAGTCATTCTAGAAAGTTTTAGGGACACTATATCTGATGCTATTGCTACAGCTAAGGACTTCCTTGCAAATATTAAAAAAAGGTTTGCCAAGAATAAAAAGTTAGAAATTGATACACTCTTAGCAAATCTTGTCTCAATGAAGTATAAAGGCCAAGGCAATATTAGGGAGTACATCATGGAGATGTCCCATATTGCTTTAAAGTTAAGAGCATCAAGCTTAATCTCTCTAAGGACTTGCTCGTGTATTTGGTTTTAAAATCTTTTCCAGGACAGTTTAATCAGTTTAAGGTGAGTTACAATTGTCAGAAAGAGACTTGATCTTTAAATGAGCTTATCTCTCACAATGTCTAAGAAGAGGAAAGGTTGAAGTAAAATTAGACAGAAAGTGATTACCTAGTCTCGAACAAAAGCAAGAAAAGGAAGCCTGCTAAGGATACTATAGGTACGACACCTGAAAAGAAGCAGCACAAGGTACTAGATAACCATAAAAGAAAGGATGCTTCTTTTGTGTTGTCGAGGGGGCATAGAAAGAAGGAATGTACCAATTACCACATGTGGCATGCAAAGAAAGGTATGCTTCTAACTTTGATATGTTCTGAGATTAATTTAACTTCAGTATTAGGACACAATTGGTGGTTAGATTCTGCTACAACCACTTACATCAGTGTGTTTATGCAAAGTTGCCTAAATTACCGACTGTTAAATGATAGTAAAAGATATATCTACATGGGCGATGGCAATAAGGTTCCAGTTGAAGCTATCGGATGATTTAGATTATTGTTAAAAACCGGATTCTTTTCAGATTTACATAAAATGTTTATTGTATCGTCTTTCCGACGGAATTAGATTTCTATTTCGATATTGGACAAATTTGGTTTTACTTATTCTTTTAGAAATGGAAAACTTAGTTTGTTTCTTGATTCAAAATTAGTTGGTTCTGGTTCTTTATTAGGATCTGATAATCTTTATTTACTTGATACGGTGACTTGTTTTAATGAATCCTTGCAAACTAGTACTCGAAGTGTAAAGCATGAATTAGCTAATGAGAATTCTTTCTCATTGTGGTATAAGAGATTGGGTCATATATCCAGATAGAGAATAGAGAGACTTGTGTCAAAAGAAATTTTTGATTCCCTTGATTTCATAGATTTTGACATTTGTGTAAATTGTATAAAGGGAAAATAAACCAATAAAAGGAGTTTTGAAACCAAAAGGACTTCAGATGTCTTAGAACTAATTCATATGAATATCTGTGGACCATTCCTTTTGGTTTCTTGGAATGGTCAACGATATTTTATCACATTTATAGACGATTATTTAATATATGACTATATATATTTCCAAACAGAAAAGTCCTAATCTCTAGATTTGTTCAAAATTTATAAGGCTGAAGTTGAAAATCAACTCGGCAAAAGAATTAAAAAGGTCAAATGTGACCTTGGTGGAAAATACTATGACAAAAATGAAAGATCAGGTGAACAATGTCTAGGATCATTTGCTCACTTTCCAAAGGAATGCGATATCATCCCACAGTATACCATATCTGGCTCACTCGCCATAAATGGTGCTGCTGAAAAATGAAATAGGACTCTTTAGAATAGGGTAAGGAACATGATTGCTCATTCTGCCTTACCTGAGTCACTCAGAGGAGAGACACTCAAGACTACAATATACATTCTGAATAGGATTCTTATTAAGGCAACTACCAAAACCCCCCACGAACTTTTGATTGGCAGATATCTTAATCTAAAACATCTGCATGTTTGGGGTTGTCCAACTAAAACTATGCCTTTTAGGGCCAATGAAAGGAAACTGGATACTAAGACAGTTAGTTGCTATTTTGTAAGATACTCTGAAAAGTTTAAGGAGTACAAATTTTATGATCCCACAAATAAGGTCATTTTTTAGTCGGAAAATGTATGATTCTTTGAAGATATTGAGTTTGCAGGGAGAGATATGGTTAGAGACACTATCTTATAAGAGAAATATATTAATATTCTCATAGGTGTTGTTGGACTTGATCAGATTTTTATCCCTGATCCTATTTAAAACATAATAGAATCAGACAATGTTGGAGAACCCTCCAATTTGGAAAAACAAATTTACCACCTTAAGAACCTACGCCATTAAGAAGATCCACTATAGAAAGAAGAAGTACAATTTCAGATGATTATATTGTATTTCTTCAGGAACATGAGGTTAACATTGAATTGATGGAAGATGATCCAACCAACTTTCATCAAGCCATGGAATGTCGTAACTCTCAAAAGTAGATTGATGTCATGAATGAGGAGATGAAGTCCATGAAGGACAATAACTTATGAGATCTCATCCCATTGCCTTAAAGTGCGAAACCCATTAGTTGTAAATGGATATTTAAAACCAAAAGAGATTCGAAAGGTAATGTGAGAGATATAAAACTCGTCTTTTCGCAAAAGGCTTCACACAAAAAGAAGACATCGATTATAAAGAGATTTTCACTCCGATTTCTTTGAAAGACTTTTTTAGGATTACAATGGCATTAGTGGCACATTTTGACCTTGAGTTACACCAAATGGATGTAAAAGCGGCATTTCTTAATGGTGACATTGATGAAATGATCTATATGTTGGAACCAGAAAACTTTGTGTCGGGAGATCCAAAGAGTATGATTTGCAAACTTAAGAAATACATTTATGGACTCAAGCAAGCATCTCGACAAAGATATTTTAAATTTTATCAAGTGATTATCTCGTTTGGTTTTGAGATTAACTTAGTTGATGAATATATATACTATAAGTTCTATGAGAGTAAGTATATTTTTTTGGTTTTATATTTCAATGACATATTACTTTCCAGTAACGATAAAGACCTATTGCATGAAACCAATATTCTTCTCATCAAGAAATTTGAGATAAAAGATCTTAGAGAAAACTCTTTCGTATTGGGCATTCAAACACACCAAAATTGTTCTCAAGGTATTCTAAAATTGTTCCAAAAAGGATATATTAAAAAGGTCTTAAAGAGATATGGGATGCAAGGTTGTAAACCAGATGATACCCCTGTACCTAAGGGAGATAAATTTAGCCTCAAACAGTGCCCCCAAAGTAATATTGAGAAATGAGAAATACATAAGATTTCTTATGCATTAGCAGTAGGGAGTCTGATATATGCTCTGGTGTGTCCGTATCTGGATATTGCATATATTACAGGAATATTGGGTAGATACTTAAGAAATCTGGGAATAGACCATTGGAAAACCGTAAGATGGGTCTTCGGTATCTATAGAGAGCGAAGGAATATATGCTCACGTATCGGAGGTTAAAATGGCTTGAGATCATTAAGTATACTAACTCCAATTTTGTGGGATGCCAAGATAGCACGAAGTCTACAACAGGCTACATCTATATGCTAGCAAGAGGAGCCATCTCTTAGAAGAGTGCTAAACAGTCACTTATAGCCTCTTCCACCATGGCGATGAAATTCATAGCATGTCATGAGGCATCCGACTATGGAATTTGACTACAAAACTTTGTCACGAGATTATGGATAGTGGATGACATTGACAAACCATTTAGATTATTTTGTGATAATAAATCAGCAATACTTTATTCGAATAGTAACAAGAGCTCAACAAAAGTCCAAGCACATAAACATCAAGTTCTTGGTTGTTAAAGAAAGAGAAAGAAGTGGTCAGATATCTATAAAGCACATAGGAATAGACTCCATGATTATGGATCCATGTACAAAGGGTTTGCTACCCAAAATATTCCATGAGCATGTTACTCATATGGACATAATGCCACTTAAGGATGTACAGTTTTAGTGGGAGTTTTGTAATTTTGAATACTTTATTGATGTAAACATTCAGTTATTACCGTTAACTTCTGTAGAAATAAAGATTCAGTTTTTTACTCACACTCTGAATTAATATGATCTCACTAAAGAGAACTAGTTGGAAATAGGTATATTAAAGATCACAATGCATGATATTTTTATACTACGCATCCATATCATGATCCATGTCATTTGATTATATCAATTTACGTGACTATTGAAGGTTGAGTCATGAAAGAAATATAACAGAAACCACCTTGATCCTAAGCTGATATGATTGATGGATTAGATTGGTTATAGATACATTTCAGTATTAACAGAAAAGTTAAACTCATTCGATTGTTTTGCAATTACATAATTATAAGGTTTCACATATAGATCAAGTGGGAGATTGTTGGATCATTAATCTAATATTGGACTTATATGTTAAAATAATTATGTATTGTATATTGTCAAGTCCATAAGTTAAGCTCATATGAAAGTGATATAGTAAATTTGAAAATTTTGAAAAATTTGATTTAATGTATCTGATAGGTATGGAAACAAATATATTATAGATACCAATGAATATTTACTATTTATGATGGGTTAAATAGGGAATGTCGAAAAGTGATTTAAGGATAGTTAGAAAGTTACCTAATTTGATGTGAATTTCGTAAGATAATTGGAATAAGCTAAATAATCAAATTTTGTTATGAATTTGAAAGTAATGTTATCCCTACAACTATAAATATGGTTATGGTCTCTGGTCTATGTATCACTCTAATCCTCTAATACTCCAATCATATAGAGAGATTCTGTGAGAATACATTTGACCTAGAAAGTCATATCCAGGATTCTGCTTAGACGAAGGTCAAACTCTAAACTCTGCCTAGATCAAGATTTTACTCTATTCAGTTTCTGATTATGAAATTAGATATATTTTTGATTCGATCTAAGTTTTCAATTTCAGTTTATTAAGTTTTTAATTTTGATAATTTAACATGGTATTTGACAAAATTTTATATCAAGTTATTTTTCCCAACATCATCCACATCAACATCATGCTTAATCTGTTCGATTTTTCGCAAGCATAATGAAAACCTTTATGTTGACCAATATTTGAATTAGTTATATAAGCAGGTTCATGATCCACAACACCAAAGTCAGAATTGGAATCCTTTATTCCAATTTCAATGAAGTGAAACAGGAGCAAACACATAGTCTAAATACATACTATAAATACACCTCAGTGTTTTAAGACATAAGTCATAACATAAATTTCAAATTTAAGTTTGGTCATTTATAAGTGTCTGTTGACGTGAACCATCTCATTTTGTTGCAAAAAATAGAGATCATAGCCCAAGTTTTAAAATATAATACTAAAATAAATGTATTTTATAGTAAGTTATAGCTAATATACTAATTGTACCATTTATGTTGTAAATGTTAGACCGGAACTTAGTTGCAATATTTATTTTAAATAATTATTTAATTTTATTTTTTGATTAATAAAATTTCAATATATTTAGTGTAGTTCATGGAAAATGGCATGTAAAACGAGAAAAATATTGATGCTAAGAAGCCTTGTGTGTCCAATCATCTCCTGAATTAACATGTTTATTTGTCTTTTGGGTTCATTTTAAATTCGTTCCACTCATTTAGTAAAAGTTGACAATTTGGACTTTCAAATATATTGGACTCAATTGGGACTATTTTCAGAAGACTAGTAGGTGACAAACACACCGCATGTTGTTTGATATGTGTCGCGAAAAGAAATAATTAAAAACAATTATAATTTATTAGGTTTATAATATAGTTATCAAATTATTGATACCACAATTCAAAATATTAAGATTTTGATTGTAATAGATTATTTCAACAATTTTGAAATCTCTTTTAATAGATTTAGGAGTTTTTAAAGTTTGAGACCAAAATGGTTCGGATCAATCTTATCTTTGAGACTTACATTATTTAAACGTGTTCAGATCCAGAATCTCAAAAGGATATCTAAGTCCTAAAAGTAAAATGGTAGGTGAAAATGGTGAATAAGTAATAAACAGAGACATATACAGAGTCAGACAATTTTTTGACTTTTTTAGAGAGATGTCACATGTTGATCATATGAGAAAACGATCATATCCATTAACCTTTTTCTTTTATACCTAGAGTTAGCACGGGATGCCCATATAATGTGGATTGTATTTTTTCATCAGATAAATATTTATTAGATCTATAATTAGCTAAATATTTAAATTAAATTATTATTTAAATCAATGAAAAATACGACGTATATTAATGACAAGGAAAAAATAAAGATGTTATCCACTGAAATTCTAAAAAATGCCAATGAATAACGTAAAAAAGGGTAATAAATAGAGTAAAAAGATAATAGAAATAAATGGATGACGATTCGTGGGATCAAAAAATAAAATGGAAAAAAATCTATATAAAAAAAGATGAAAGATTTAAGGAAAAGACATTAAAAATAAAAAAAGTAAGAATTTGAATGAAAAAAAACTATGATTTAAAGATAAAAAGACAATAATCTGTGGGACCGAAAAAGGGGAAAACCTATGTTCAAAAAAGATAAAGGATTCAAGTGGAAAAAAAAAAAGACTAGATTAGAAAAAGAGCAAAGACCTAAATGTACAAGTGGAGTAAAAAGGGGAGAAAAATCTATATCCCAAAAAATGAAGGACTTAAGAAAAAAACTAGGTAAAAAAATAAAAATAAAAGGGTCAAAAATAAAAAGAGTAAGAATCTGAATGGAAAAAGAAAACTATGATCTAGAAACAAAGAGGCGTTAATCTGTGGGGCCCAAAAAAACAAAAGGGAAAAAATCTATATTAAAAAAAAAACGAAGGTCTCAAGTGAGGGAAAAAAAAGATCGGGTAAAAAAAAAGTAAGAATTCGAATGAACAAGTGAAGCCAAAAAAGAGGAAAAAAAAAACCTATATCCAAAAAACGAAAAACTTGAGGAAAAAAACTAGGCAAAAAAAAAAAAAGGAATGGTCTGAATAAAAAAGGGTGAAAAAAGATGAAGGAACTGAATGAAAAAAAATGTAGTTTAAAAATAAAGGAACGATCATCCGAGAGTGTCATAGACAAGTGGGGTAAAAAAATGAAAGGGAAAAATACTATGTCAAAAAATAAAGGGTATAAATAAAAACATGATAAAAAAATAGAAAGATGAAGGATCTGAACAAAAAAAAAAAGGTTCAAA
This sequence comes from Dillenia turbinata, assembly GCA_037126225.1. NCBI lineage: Eukaryota > Viridiplantae > Streptophyta > Magnoliopsida > Dilleniales > Dilleniaceae > Dillenia > Dillenia turbinata. Next base: position 19,317,251 of record JBAMMX010000011.1, on the reverse strand, counting down.
AAAAAGGAAGGACATGAACAAAAAAAACTATAGTTTAAAAATAAAGAAACGAGCATTCAAGCGCATCATGGACAAGTGAGTTAAAAAAAAGGAGCAAAAACTATGTCAAAAAAACAAAAGATTTAAGCGAAAAAACGAGGGAAAAAAAAGAAAGAGAGAAAGGGCATGAATGAAAAAAATGGGTTAAAAAAAAGAGAAAAGACATGAATAAAAAAAAAATATGGTCAATAAGTGGGGCAAAAAACAAAAAGGAGAAAAATTTATGTCAAAAAAACAAAAGATCTAAGTAAAAAAAAAATAAATGGTTAAAAACTAAAAGAGGAAAGATTCGAATTAAAAAAAAAAAAACTTGGGGTCCAAAAAAAATCTGTGGGACGACCACACCATTCTCGCTCTTTCTTTTATATTTAGACTAGGAGGATTAAACTGCGCTACGCGCGGTGCAAAGCTTTAAATTTGATTAGGAAAGATTAGATTATGTGCCTGGTATTACAGTTGGTCGATGAAAACCAAAATGCAAAAAGAATTTATTGATAAGAAATTTTATTGCAATAAACGAAGTATTTATTAGTTATTGTTGGGTTTCAGTATGCAGTTCAACAATCAAAACAAATAAAGCAACATCATGGATGAAACAATGGATTTGAGCAACAAATGTGCTTTGTTTTAGAAAACTCTATGTATAAATATCATGAATAGTTGGAGATAAGTTAGATATTTTAAATAAGAAACCTTATAGTATTATACTCATGATTCTCATCAAGTAATTCCCAGCACAAAACTCCTCAGTAATCGGTAGAATCGGTAAAAAATTCCCCAGTAAAAAACTTCCCGTTATAAAGCTCCCCGATAAAAAAACTAAGAATGTGAAAACTCCACGGTAAAAAGCTCTCCGGTTCCCAGTACATAACACCTTTCTCTTTCAAAACTCTCCGATAAAACTTCCTTGTTGAAAAATTTCCCAGTACAAAACTCCCCGGTAACCGGTAAAAAACTCCCAGTTAAAAACTTCCCAATAAAAACTTTCCCAATACAAAACTCCCCAGTAACCTGTACAACTAGTAAAAAACTCCCGGTAAAAAAGTTGTCCGTACAAAGTTTCTCGATAAAAAAAATACAACCGATAAAAAACTTCCCGATAAAAAAGTTCCCGGTACAAAACTTCTCGATAAAAAAATTAAAAATGTAAAAAGTCCGCGGTTAAAAACTCTCCTGTTCTCAGTACATGAAAACTCCCCAATACACAATACCTTCATCTCTCAAAACTCCCCGGTAAAAAGCTTCCTGGTAGTTTTTTGGGACAAAACTCCCCGGTAACCGGTAAAAAACACCCGGTGAAAAGCTTCTCGGTAAAAACTTTCCCGATACAAATCTCCCCAGTAACCCGATACACAATACGTTCATTTCTCAAAACTCGCCGATAGTTTCTCGATACAAAACTCCCCAGTAACCGATAAAAAACTCCCAGTAAAAAACTCCCCGGTTCTCGATACATGAAAGTTACCCGATACACAACACCTTCATACACATGAAAGCTCCTCGGTAGTTTCTCAATACAAAGCTCCTCTGTAACCGATAAAAAACTCCCGATAAAACATTCCCGATTCCCGATACATGAAAGCTCCCCGGTACACAACACTTTCATGCACATGAAAACTCCCCGATAGTTTCTAGGTACAAAGTTCCCCCATAACCAGTAAAAAACTCATTGTAAAAAGCTTCTCGATTCCCGATACATGAAAACTTCTCGGTACACAACACCTTCATGTACATGAAAGCTCCCCGGTAGTTTTTCGGAACAAAACTCTCTGGTAACCGAGAAAAAACTCCCAACGAAAAGCTTCTGGGTTCCCGGTACATGAAAACTTCCCGATACACAACACCTTCATGTACATGAAAGCTCTCCGATTTTTGGTACATTAAAGCTCCCCGGTAAAAAAAAATTTTTGGTAGAAAGCTTCCGGTTAGCGATACAACCAAAATTTCTTAGTCGACTAAGGCATGTCTTATAGTCGACTAAGGCCTTTAGTCGACCAAAACATGTATTTTAGTCGACCAAGATATGTATTTTAGTCGACTACAAACTTTTTATTTTTTTTATTCTTTTATGTTTTTTTTTTTCAATGAGGTGAGAGAGAGAGAGGAGGAGAGGAGAAAGATGGAGGAAAAAAAATCCGACATAATGTTTCTTAATAATATTAATTTTTAAAATTATCTTTTTAAAAAACATTTATGATATTTTTTTAAAAAAATATCATTAACAAACCAAAAGGAAAAAAAAAAAAACAAAAACAAAACGAGAGAAAAAACAAAAAGGAAAAAAAAAAGGATGCTTAGTCGACTAAGGGCCCTTAGTCGACTAAAGTAATTTTCTTTTTTTTATTTTTAATTTTTTTAAAAGTATTATTAAAAAATCAAAAACAAAAACAAAAACAAAAAAACAAAAAAATATTTTTAAATTTTTGTAAAAACATAATGTTTCTTGAAAAGATTAATTTTTAAAATTAATTTTAAAAAAATATTTATGATATTTTTTTTAAAAAAATATCATTAAAAAACCAAAAATAAAAAGGAAAAAGGAAAAAAAAACAAAAAAAATTATTTTTAAATTTAAAAAAATATTGTTTTTTAAAAATATTAATTTTTAAAAATATTTGTAAACACCCAAGTAATATCACAAAAAACACAAGAAAAGGCCACATATGAGGAAATTAACACGTGCCATGTAAGTCAATCACTAGGAGGTCATGCGATTACTGGGCAGCCAATATCTCCAAGCCCTAAAATCCTCTCTCCATCAGGACCACTATAGCCCAAATATTTCTTTCCCCTGAAAACAAGTAGTCATCAGCTTCCATTATAATAGAGAGAACTTGACCTGTGAATGAGGTACTTACTTCTCCTTTAAACTGATATAAAGCCCTTGATGATGCCTGAAAATACTCCCAAATTTCTGGCAAGGCTCACCAACAATGGCAGTGCGGATCAGAACCTGTAGAGAAGGTAAATGACAATGTGGATCAGAACCTCGCCATCTAAGTATGCATAAAAAAAAAGCACAGGAATGCAAGTGCAAATGTAATTATGAACCCAAATGCATACATGCAGATAATTAAAAAAAAAAAAAAAACTCACTTTAGATGGAAGGGATAAACCCAACAGATTAGCTGTACCTAAAGATCCATCATGACCACGTATCTATGCAATGGAACCTGGTATGAGCGGATACTATATAGCATCTTCTTCACTTGATTAAAAGAGCAAAGGGTTTTTTATTTAATAAATGTTAGGTCCGCATAACTTTCTTTGTTCTTTAAACAGAAAGTACAAATGTTAGGTCTAAAAATGTTCGGTCGACTAAAAATAAACTTTTAGTCGATTAAAACTTTTAGTTGTAGTCGACTAAAATTGTTTTTTTAGTCGGCCAAAGATTTAGCCCACTAATTTTTTTATAGTCGACTAAAGGTTTTTTTTTTTTTTTTTAACTAAAATAGGGTTTTAGTCGACTAAAGGTATTTTTGGTCGGCTAAAGGATCTAGTCGATTAAACTTATTTATTTAGTCGACCAATTTTTTTTTTAATCCAAGTAAATCTCAAGTTTTTATTAGTTGGTTAATGACTTATTTAAGCTTAATTGCAAGTAAATAAGAGAAATACGTTTATATTTAAACATGGGTAAAAATAAAACCTAAATATTGAATAAAAGAGCAGAACAAAGAAAAAAAAGATACATCAAATGCTAAGGTTCTTTAACATTTGAAAAGTTAAATATTTCATTACTTTCTCACTTTGGGTCTCACTTTTCGTTTTCCCTTTTCTTTAGCAAAGGAAGTAGACGGACCAGAAAGAGGGTCAAAAGATGTCATGAAGTGAGCTTGCTACATTTTTGTTTCAATTTTTTTGAGTCTGCAATCAAAATTATGGTTGGTGATATCTGTTTTGCATGCATCAAAATGGTTGTGCCAATGTTTTTGAATTTGTGGATACAAAAATTTCATATTCGTTTATCTAATATTTTTGAGACAATGATATTTTTTTATAGTCAATGTCTTTGATGATACATTGCTCTTGCACGAGAACTATATTCATCACTTTATCTTCTCCTTATTGTTAGATTGCATTGTAGGCATACAAACATAATACTTATCATTTTCTTTCGAGATGTCTATCACAAGATTTGTTTATTTTTCATGTTCAAGCACTCTATTTTCTTTGGACAAATTTAGGCAACATGATGTTATCATGGTGATTTTCTCCTACAACATGATGCTTTGATAATTATAGGAAAATGTAACAAAGTAAACCCCAAAATGATATTTTTATTGTGTTGGATACACAAAATACAACATAATAAAATACATATACTTATATAAAGGGCAAAAGGAATATAATAGCTCTAACAAAAAAGAAAAGAAGAAGAAGAAGAAAACAACAAAAAATCAGCTAGAATTATATGAAAATTAAAATGGAATACTTATTGCTTGCAACTTTTGTTACTCTTTGGATTTTGATACTCCAAACAAAACATCAAACTAAAGGTGATACTAAAAGATTGTTTAAGTAAATACAATAGCAAACAGGTAATTATAATACTTAATACTTAAGTAGCTTTTAGTTTTAGTACTTTTGTAGAAAGAATTTTTTGAACCAAATTGCTGAAAGTTTTGAGTATCTCTTATTTCTATTTTTGTAATCCACGAAATTATATATTTAATTTTTTTACTATTTTAATATCATTTTAAAATTTTATAATAAAAATATTATATCATCTTAAAATATCATTGGAAAAAAAGAAAAAAGAAAAAAACATGCAATTTTTTATAAAAAATTATTATTTGATATATAATGATACGTAACCCAACCTGGGAGCAATTTTTTTTAAATATAAAAATATTTTTAAATATTTTTTACTTAATATTTTAATAGTTATAAATTTTCTAGTATTATAATATCAAAGTATTATTTATTGTAATAAAGTATTTTTATATTTGTATAAATATTTTGTATATAATAAACAAAATGTCAAAACACTTTAATAGCGCGTCAACTCCTCAATTTTGTCACACACTACTCTCTTTCTTGTCTTTATAACAATACCATGACAATACTCAATCTTAGGTTACACTCAATTGGCATTTTTCAATTTTGCTATAATACCAAAGATCATACAAAGTTATCTCTCTCACCCTTTAAAATATAAATAAATAACTGATTCATATTCTATTTACAACGAATCAATTCATCTTTTTTTATTTCTCTTTGTTCAAGCCTTTTACAAATTCCAAACCTTTTTTTTGGTATATTACGATCTGGTTGGAAGTTCCTTTGGAAATTGATAATTATAAGACATATTAAGTAAACTATATTTTTGAGTTTCAATATTGATATGACCACGTCATCAATTCAATGTTCATGAAAATCATATATAGTACAAATTTAATTTTCAGATGACAAAAATTTGATGATCCTATTTTCCTAGAAATGGCGCGTATATAGATGTGTTTGATCTCCTTCTAAAAAGGAATATGTAAGCTTCTTTGCTTACCGAGAAGTTTTTTTTTTGTTCCAAGAAGTTTTTTTTTTTTTTTTGTGTGCCAAGAAGTTTTTTTTTTTTTTTTTTTTTTTGTCGAGAAGCTTTTTTTGTGTGCTAGGAAGCTTTCTTTGTGTACTGAGAAGAGTTTGGTTTTTTACTGAGTAGTTTTGTTGGTTCACCGAGAAACTTTTTTGGTGCGGCAAGGATAATTTGGTATTTTTTTTCTCGAGGAACTTTTTAGTTTTTAATTTTTTATAATGTTTAAACCTTTTTTTGTTCTATATGTGGCGAATAGCCAGAGAGCTTGGCGTTTTGGTAGCTGAGAATTAAGAATGGTAAGCAGATAAAATCAATATGTTATTTGTTGATACTTGGCTAATAACCGTGAGCAGAACAATAATATGCGACAAAACATGAGAAGAGTAGGATCGTTTACTAAACAATAATCATAAAAAATGTAAAAATGCGAAAGCTTCACAGTATATGAAAGCTCCCTTACATGAAAACTTACTCCTCACCACAGAAAACTTTCTTGTTTTAAAGCTGCCCTACTAAAAAGCTCTCCAATAAAAAACAAAAAAAAAATGTGAAAACTCCTTGGTAAAAGGTTTTTCGGTACATTTAAGCTCTCTGTACATGAAAGGTTCTCAGTACACAATACTTTCCTGTCCGAAAGGTCCCCAACAAAAAGCTCTCCGTTAAAAATATTAAGAATGCGAAAGCTCCTTGATATAAAGCTCCCCGCGAAAAAACTTCCCAGTATATGAAAGCCTCCTGTCCTATTCCACTTACAGCATTTTTCAAGGACAAAAAATTTTTACTTGGAAACATCATGCTTTTGAAAAGTTATAAAATTTCTATGAAAACTCTTGTCACTAATCTGATTAATTTTTGCATTATTTCAACCTTTACTGCATGATAAATCGTATGCAAACAAATTTGTTATTCTCTATGGTTATGATAAAGTGACCAATTTTTTTCCCCTTCTCATTTTTAATTGCTGAATCAAACTATAAATCACCATTACGGAGGTAAAAGACGATGCTTGAGAACGATTGTAACATGCCTTTCGTAGCAGAAACTTAAGGTTCCAAGGTATTTAGTAAAATCTTAAGGTGCACAAGCCTTGCTGTTAATCAGTGTGCAGAATGGTTACTTATTTGGGACAATGAACGAGGGAAAATTAAATAGCCTATACAAAGTAAATTATAAAAACGGACTCATTGTCATGTCAAGGTGAAAAAATAATTTTCGAAACTCATCGAATTCTGATAAAAAAAAATCATAAAAGGGAAGAAGTTCATCTCAGTCTAAACTAAGTAAATTTGTTCCTCTGCTTCTAATATTACTTCTTTGCTTCTATCATGGTGGAGCTTATAGTTAGCCATATAAATTCCCATTCCTATACGAGAAGTTTGGTATACTGGCTCATAGTTGACAATATGGTCTCATACGAGAACCACTCGGTACACAACACATTGATCTCTCAAAACTTTCTGTAAAAAAGCAGAATGCGAAAGCTCCTCGATAGAGGCTCCCCGATAAAAAAAAACTCCCCGATACATAAAAAAGCTCCCCGGTTAAAAAACCATGAATGTAAAGACTGAAGATAACTCATTGGGATTGAAATCCAAGGTGACAGGGGAATAACGAAGCGGATAATCACTGCAAAAACTTTCTTTCTCGTGATTAAGTCCAATTATCAATCATATTTAAAAGTTCATAATAATCAAAGAAGATACAACCATTTCAGGTACACAACACCTCGTACAAAACTTCCCGGTAATCGATATATTTTTCTCTCTCAAAGTTCCGCGGTAAAAAAAAAAACTAAAAATGTGAAAGTTCTTCAGTAAAAAGCTCCCCAGTCCCCGATACAAGAAAGCTCCTCGGTACACAACACATTTCTCTCTCAAAACTCTCCAGTGAAGAACTCCCCAGTGAAAAATTTCTCAATACAAAACTCCTCGATAAAAAAAAAAACTAAAAATGTGAAAATTTCACGATAAAAAGCTTCCCAATCCCCAGTATATGAAAGTGCCTCAATGCGCAATTCCTTCATCTCTCAAATCTCTCCAGTAAAATTATATTTTTTTAAAATTTCATTGAAAGAAAAAACAAAAACAAAAAAGACAAAAAGAGAAAGAAAAAATAAGATGAAAAGATAAAAAAAGAAAAAAAAAGAAAAACAAGATCATTAGTCGATTAAAGAAATGCTTTAGTTGACTAAAGTATCTTTTCTTTTTTTCTTTTTATGTTTTTGCTTCGTTTTAACTTGTTTTTCTTTTTTTCTTTTTGTTTCATTCCTTTAAAAAATATCAAAAACATATTATAAATATTTTTTTAAAAAAATTGTAAAAATAAATAATTTTTAAAAATATAATTTTTTAAAAATTTGTAAAAATATTTTTTATATTCTGCGATAGTTTTTATAAAATATTTTATATGTTTTACAAATATCATGATGACTTAGTTTTTATATTTTGTGATATTTTTAAAAATATTTTGGTCAACTTAAGTTTTTTGCTCTATCCCACGAAATATTTTTGTTTTTTTAAAAATATGTTATAAGTTTTAGTAGTCGACTAAAAGGCACTTTTAGCATGCTAAAGTGTATAGTCGACTAAAATTGTTTTTCTAGTCGACCAAAGATTTTAGCCAACCAAATTTTTTTTATAATCGACTAATGTTTTTTTTTTTATTATTATTGTTTTAGTTGACTAAAGGCAATTTTGGTTGGTTAAAGTTAAGAGCGAAGATAACTCAATGGATTGAAATCCGCGGTGGCAGGGCAATAATGAAGGGGACAATCACTGCAAAGAACTTTTCTTTCCTGTGATTAAGTCTGGTTAACAATCATATTTAAAAGTTTATAATAATCGGAGAAGATACAACCATTTCATTTTTCTAAGTCAAAAGCATGCGATATAAACTAATATTTTTTTCCTGACTATATTGCTTCATGATGGTCAACATCTACTCCATCCATTGTTAACTTTACAAAAATGTGTAACACCCAACATGCAAAACTAAGAACTGCATCGATTAAAGTCACAAGAACTGCATTAACCAAAGCCATTAAATATGAACAAAACTATATTGTTCTATTACCACACTGAACAAGCACTCAACAAGAACAGGGATAGAGTAGTTCTGTACATTATGCAGCTCTATAAACTATGTCGTTCTTATTGAACATACAAATATACAAAAATCATAATGGTCAACACCTCACCGGTTTCGCATGCTCAGATGTAGAAAAGGCAAACATAAGTTTTTACAACAGAGAAATGACTTTCATATATTACGGTCATCATCAACTACATTATTCTCCTCAATAGGAACTGAAAAAAGAAAAAAAAAACTTTCAGAATCAACAATAAATATAAAAAGCAACAAAACAAATATTAAGCAAAGTGAATATTCACTATAAAAAAATATGATTTTAGCCGCGAAAAAAATTCGTCGCTATTTACCCATGAATTTAACGACAAAAATAGAATTCGTTACAAATTAGTCACGAACAAAAATTCATGGCTAATTAGCCACAAATATTTGTTCGTGGCTAAATTCGTGGCTAATTTGCTACAAATCCATTTTCATCGCTAATTTAGCGACGAAAATAATTATGCGTCGCTAATTTAGCGACGAAATTCATAATCCGTCGCTAAATAGCCACGAATTTTCCATTCGTGATAAAATTTAGTCACGAATTCGAAGTTCGTGGCAAATTAGCCACGAATTTTTGGTCCGTGGCTAAATTCGTAACTAAATTCGTCCCTAATTTAAAATTCTGTTAAATATAATTTTATATTTTTATTAAATATAAATTTATATTTTATATGTTTATTAAATTAGGGTATTGATTTTTATTAAATATATTTTTGTATTTTTTAAAATATAATTTTGTATTTTTGTTAAAGATAATTTTTTAATTTTATTAAATATAATTTTGTATTTTTATTAAATATAATTTTATATTTTATATTTTTATTAAATTAGTAAATTGTATTTTTAATGGTAAAAGTTAGAAAGAAAGTAATGAAGTAAAAAAAAAAAAGGTATATCAGATAAGTTAATATGACATAGTGGTTGAGAACGCTCCAGATGTCTTCTTAGTCCCAGGTTCGAATCTGGATAAATGTACATTTTCTACAAAAATATAAAGTAGCAGGAAGTTGGTTCATACACGAGCGGGGGCCGGCGAGTGGGCTGGCGGCTTTTAAAATTAAAAATATAAAATGAAAAATTTAGCCACGGATTTAGTCACGAATTCATCAATTCGTGACTAAATTCGTGACTAAATTTAGTCATGAATTCGTGACTAAATCTATAACTAAATTTAGTCACGAATTTTTGAATCTGTGGCTAAAGTTAGCCACGAATTAGAATCCGTAGCTAAATTTTGAATTCGTGGCTAAATTTAGTCACGATTTTAGCCACGGATTCGAATTCATGACTAAATTTAGCCACGAATTTAGTCACGGATACGAATGCGTGGCTAAATATAGCCACGAATTTCTAAATCCGTAGCTAAATTTAGCCACGAATTCAAAAATTCGTGGCTAAATTTTTGTGAGGCGCTATTAGCCACGGATATGAGTTCGTGACTAAATCCGTCGCTAAACAATTTAGCCACGAATTTTTTTGATATTTTCGTGGCTAAATCCGTCGCTAATTCGGTATTTTTTTGTAGTGATTCAAAAACATAAACCTTTGTAACAGAAGAATCGCTTCCACATACCATGATCATCATCGGACACACCACTCTCGCCAACCTAAATAAAAAAAAACATCTTCAGAATTAACAACAGATACAGAGAGCAACAGAACAATTTCAAACAAAACAAATATTTAAAAGTAAAAAAGATAAACACAAACTTTCATTTGTCTACTTAGAGAGAGCGAAAGAGACGGAGAGAGTATTGCATATATTTGCCCTACCTATATAGAGAGAAAGCCCACTTAGAGAGAGAGAGAAAGACAGAGAGAGCATTGTCTTCATTTACCTCGTTTATATAGACAGAGACACAGGGAACATATAGGAATAGCTCACATAAACCATCATTATTAAGATCATGGCACACCACTCTCCTTAATCGCTTTCCCCAACTATCCTGTACGACAATGAATTTCGTGTCCATTTCTCGATAAAAATCGCTGATTTTATTGTTTTCGTAATAAAGAAAGAGACAAAAAGATCAATTCACTCCACCCACTCCAATTGACAAAGAGAAAGATCATTTCACTCCACCCACTCCAACTGACAAAAAAAAAATCGTTGATTTTATTGTTTCGTAATAAAAAAAGAGACAAAAAAATCAATTCAATCCACCCACTCCAACTGACAAAGATAAATATCATTTTACTCCACCCACTCCAACCGACAAAAAAAAAAAAAAACTACACATCAACTTCCAGATCAGCAACGACAAATCACTTCTTGCCAAATGGAGGATGACGAATCCGAGGTGGCGGGGGTCATTCACGCTTATAACTATATTGTTAATAAATGGGTCAATGCACCCCTAATTTTCAAATGTTAGATCACAATGGAATGCATTCCGTTGGATAATCACATAACTCAGAGATTAAATATGATTTGAATGAAAATACCTTAAAACATGATATTAAAAAAAATATTAAAATAAAGTTAAGATTACTAATCTCAAATATGTGATAAATTTTCTCTAATAAACATACCTATAATGAAAATTTCACACCTAAATCTTCTCCTTTAAATCCTAATTCGAACTCTCATATGCTTACTGAGTGGGAAGAGTTAGAATCACTAAAGTTGCAGTGTGTTAGAACTTCTTTTTATGCAGTGATGTTAAATTTGAAAATTAAAAAAATAATTATTTTAAAGAAAAAAATTAAAATTAAATAAATAATTATATATAAGAAATAGTTACTTAGGGGTTAGCAATTTCAAAAATTACAACTTGATTATAATTTTCTCTGAAATTGTAAACTAGCCATCTAAATATTCTTTTATATATATATTATTTTTCATTTCAAATCAACCTAATCCCAATATGAATCAATACCATGAGATAAAAAATATCAGTTGAGCGTTTAGGATAGAGAAAAGATCTATTACATATTTATTTTGGCTCCAAAGTAATTGTAAAGTTATTTGTTAAATCAGTAGATGTATTAAAATTATTTTAACTATAATTAATTTTACTAAATAAGTAAAATTACACTTCAAAATGAACATCGTATTATTTATAAAAATAAATAAACATATATTATTTTGTCAATTTGTATGTATTTTTATATGATGTCTCTTTATATAACAATCATAATTAATGTCAAACAAAATGTATAAATAAATATGCTATTGCCTCCTCAATATTTAGTACCTTAAATCTCTCATCTAAAATATAAAATATAATGTTCAATTCACTTTCCACTGGTTGATGGAATTTCATAGATTTTAAAAATACTCGATATGATACAAAATCATAACATTGGATCTAGTTTTCGAATAGTTGACTAGGACAACTCAAGAGGGTGATTTTTGATACAGTTCATATAAATTTTCTATTATGTATATATGTCCTAACTAATCAATATCGCATACAAGATATATGAAATTTTTGATGCATAAAAAGTTTCATTTATAATACATCAAAGTATACAGTTCTTGCTTCATATGTTCATCTACACGCACTCAAAATTAAGAGCAAATAAACTACATACAGTTATAAAGTAATAATTTTCATTCATTGTATATTTTAAAAAATTATTCTATAAGTCATATTCAATGCTAACTACCTACACCTACCACTATTGAGTTTTGGTTCCATCCAAATTTTGACCCTAACTAATATAACAACAGCAATAATAATCTAGGGCTTTTATCCCAAAATTTGGGGTTGGTCAGATGAGAGACAGATATCTCCGGAAAAAAAAGAGAGAAGAAGATGGATTTAGTTCGTGTGGATTCTTCTACACCACTCATTCCTATCTAAAACCATCTTCTCAACTAAATTTATAAATTTTGACCCTAACCGATGATAAATATGAATCATCTATGATAACTAGAAGACTTACAACCTATACTACAAAAATCTTAAGTTGTTCTTACACTTTCTACTGGTTCCATCCAACTTTTTAGATCAAAAACGTTGTCCCAAAACAATGACATGAAAAAATAGGAGTGGGGAGAATTTTTTTACCTTGCTGACATTTATCGGAGGAAATATTAGCCAAATTAATATGTCTACTGATGTTTACTTACCAACCATTGGCAAAAGGTAGAGAGAGAGAGAGTAGAGAGAGATACCAGAGAGGAGGCAGGGTAAGGTGACATTTTGGTACAAAATATCACATTTTCTCTTTAAAGTATAAATATTTTGAAGTGAAAACGTGGGCAAAAGGTAGAGAAAGAATATAAAGAGATAATAAAGGGAGAGGGCGGGTTGGGACATATGACGTTTTGGTGCAAAAATGTCGCATGTTCTCTTTGAAATGCCAACATTTTAAAGTGAAAATGTTGATAAAAGGCAAAGAAAGAAAGTAGAGAGATACTAGAGAGAGAAAGAGGGCAGGCAAGGAGAGGTGAATTTTTGGTAGAAAAATGTCGCCCTTGGACTTTGAATTGCGTCTCTACTGACTTGTCGATATTTATTCGGTAAATGCCAGCAATAAGTGTTATAAACCCTATAATCTCATCTCTCCTCTCTTCTCCTCGGCCACAGTTATTGTCCAGCTCTGAAATTTTGAGCTCTCCTGCCATTGCTTGCTGCCACCCACTGCTCACTGCCATTGCTGCCGACTTTACTGTCGCTGTCGGAGATGCATATTCTCCCTTTTGCTTCATCAAAGGTTCTCTCTCTCTCTCTCATTCTCCATTTTTTGCTAACTTAAAGCTTATATTATGGCCAACTTGAATTAAATGATCAACTAAATGACTTAATTTTTTATTTGCGATACAAGTATTTGTATTTAAATTTTGTTTCTCTTCTTAACAATATTTTTCAATTATGTTCCATGATTGTTCATCTGAATTATCTTGATTCTGTTAATCAATGTCATTGTGTATCAGTGTCAATTGTCTCCCTAAACATAAAAACCAGAACAATAGTTTTTATTAACACCAACTACATCAGGGCACATTAGGGTAATATTGGGCAAAATTAAGGAACATTAGGGCATATTAGGATAACATTAGGGCAAAATTAGGGTTGGGGCAAAATTAATATATATTAGGGTAAAATTAGAGCACAATTTGGGCAAAATTAGGATAAAATTAACTTTTCTTAGGGTAACATTAGAATTAGAATTAGAATCAAAATTGAAGCAAAATTATTTTATATTTAATTTTTTTAAAATGGATGTATGAGTTATATTGTGATGTATGAGCTATGTTAGGGTAATATTAGGGTAATTTTTCTTTTATAATTGTGTTTAACTTTTCATATGATAACTTTTCCTTTATAATTATGTTTAATATTGTGATGTATGAGTTATGTTGTTTTAATTTTGTGATATATGAGCCAATACTTTTCACCAATCCTCATATTACTTAGTCAAGTATTATGAGTATGAAAGAAGGAATGTGTTGCTTAATTAGTTCATTGATTTGTTTTTTCCTTTAACCAGGAAGACTTAAGCTTATGTTTGTATGTGCCTTTGTCTAGGAAAAATTTTGAATTAGGATTTATTTTTACTACAATTAACATCATAGTTATCAAAACTAGACCGAACCGTGATTTAACCACGGTTAGACTGGTGTTGGAAGAGAAAATGGAACGATTTAAATTAAATACCATTTAAATAATTAAACCATAAATCAATACGATTCAACCATAATTCTTTATCAAAACGCACCTCGCGGTTCGACCGCAATTTTTTTATCATGAAACTTTATTAGAAAAGTATGATGCTTATTTCCCTTTCCTCTTCATTTATACATTTGTCTCTTTTTGTTCTCTCTATAACCATCCGATATGGGATAAAAATGTTACATTTCTCTCATTGTTCTCACTATAATCTATTTCCATCCGATGTGGGATAAAAATATTATGACATTTCATCCAACTAGGCCAAACAATGTTAGGGTTCAAAATCTTTCAAAAATTATATTATTCAAATTATGTTATACCAAAAATATAATACATATACTTATTTCATAAAAAAATTCTCCTTTGTTTTTTCAAGCTATAATTTTGAATTTTTGAAATTTTTTGATTTTTTAATTTATCACTCAATAAATAAATTAATACAAGTGTACTTAGTTTGCACATGTCTCCATATTTTAGAAATGTTATACTATTTTTTTTTCAATTACAGATACGATTTAGTTATTTTATTTTTACTTTTTAATATGAATTTTGTGAATAATTATTAATTTTATATTTATTAAAATTTTATTTTTTATTTGATTGGGATAAAAAATAAATTTAATATATATTAATTTTTTATATTTTTTAATTATTATTAAATAATCAGCAATTCAACTACGTTGACCCATGATTGAAACGTTTGAACCAAAGTTTCAAAATTTATGGGTTGGTACAATTTTGATAATATTACTTAACATCATTTTGGTCCCTTCCTTTTCTTTATTCTTTTTTTTTTTTTTTTTTTGCTTGGAGGTTAAAGGATATTTAGTATGCTCCTTATTTTTATTTAAAACTTAAAAAAGCGAGATCTATTATTAATTTATTACATAATATTTTATAGATAATGATATCAGATGTAGCCGTAGAAGAGGCAAGACTACTCTTAAAGATATACGGGATCTATGATCACATTGTAATGTAGTGTCTTTCAATACTAAGATACAACCAATTGGATAAGAATATCAAATACAAGCCAATTTTTGTGACTTTGTGGATAAGAGTTTGTGGTTTTGCACACTTGGTTAATTCGATTGACGCAGAACCCTTCGATATCAAAGGAACTCATAAAAGTATTCACAAAGATATTTTCTCTCTATGCTCCCTTGTATATTCGTTGCAATATGTTCTCATTTAAGTTTTTTATTTTACAGCAAAGATTTGTAAACGATACAAACAATTAGGCTGCTGTTGATGCTTCTATCCTTAAATCAATTTCAACAAAACTTAAAGGGTATAGGTATAGTGAGAAAAAAAAATATTATAACATTGACAATATAGCTCAAGAGGTTTCAACAAATGTTACAAGATGTCACAACTCTTATGAATGGAAAGCTATAGTTTCACATTAGTATTCAAAGCATGGAAAGGTAATAATATATTTAGAGAAATTCCATATTATGTACTTTTATATCATTACGATATGATATGATAATAATTCAATATATTTGCAGGAGCAATCAAAAGCAGGGAAGAAAAGTAAATTGCAACTACCCTAATCCGAAATATATTACTATATGTTGAGAAATGTGTGCAATGAATGAAGACTTTTGACTTCTTCAACTTCTTTAACTTTCCACTCAGCATTAAATTTGGAGTCATTTATTCGAGGGTTGAACGATTCATACCCTCGTGATCTTCCAAGTACCAACCCTTTGATCTACTCCTCACGTCCTTCCTACGAAGTGACATCAGGAGTAGGGGGCAAATGATGACACTCAATTCAAACTTTGTTGGGCCCAAAAAATAGCTAGACCCATGGTGTGCTAGAAGACCAGTCAAGCCCACAGTCCATTGACACATCAGTGATCAGTGCATACCGATCGCCCCACCCCCTCTAATGGACAACTGCTCGGCATCCTAGCCGATCGGCACTTGATGATCGATCAATACTACAAGTCGCTTTCCTCGAATCACAGAGACAATCTTATGGAAATAGAAAGGAAATATGCGACCCCAGCCGATAAGGAAAAGAATTCCCATGATGATCTGGACTTTTCATACTGATAAGGTTCGACAATTTTTATGCATCTTATGGCATGATTCCCTGAAATTTTGGGACATCCTCAAAAGGTAACTAGGGTTTTATCACCCGCTTTCATAAGGCTTTAACGCCTAAAAGATATATATACGCTTATATGCACACTGCCCATGTAAGTTCTCTTGGCCTATATAGAGGCACACAACTCACATTGAGTTTTCTTTTAGTTTATTCTTTTTTTTTTCGAAATCCGCTCTTTGACTTAAGTGTCGAAGCCTTTCCCATTAGATCAGCCTCTAACAGTCTTTTATAGGTCACCCTAATCGTAATTTCCAGATAGTCGAATTATCTCGTTTGATTTAGCAAAGCCTGTGGAGCTATCTATTGGACGTGGGTTTGGCTCCACAGATGATGGCTCTACTAACTGAAACGAAATGACTTGACAGTTTAGAAATTGTGAACAGGGGGACTTACAAAAGACTGCCGAAGGGTACTCCGGTAGAGGAGATTCTGACACTCAAGTCAGAGAGTAGTTTTCCAAAGAAAAGAATAGACTGAGAGAAAACTTGATGTGAGTTGTGTGCCCATATATAGGCCAAGAGAACTTACTTGGGCAGTGTGCATATGAGAGTATATATATTTTTCGAGTGTTAAAGCCGTACAATAGCAGGGTGATAAAACTCTGGTTACCTTCTAAGGATGCCTTGGGATTTTAAGAAATCATACTATAGGATACACAAAATTCGTCAAACCTGATCAGTATGGAAAGTCTGGATTGTCACAGAAATTCTTTTTCTTATCAGCTGGGGTCACATATTTCCTTTCTATTTCTCTAAGATTCTCTCCATGATTCGAGTAGAACGACTTGAAGTATTAATCAATCATCAAGTGCTGATTAGCTAGGATGCCAAGCAGTTGTCCATTAGGGAGTGGGGCGATCGGTATGCACTGATCATTGATGTGTCAATGGATTGTGGGTTTGACTGGTCTTCTAGTGCACTATGACCTAGCTATCTTTTGGGCCCAGCGAAGTTTGAATTGGGTATCATCAGTATTCAAAACATGGAAAGGTAATAATATATTTAGAGAAATTCCATATTATTTACTTTTATATCATTAGGATATGATATGATGATAATTCAATATATTTTGCCAGAGCAATCAAAAGCATGGAAGAAAAGTAAATTGCAACAAACGTACACTCATACCTGTGGCTCTAAGTCATTTGTGAGGTGGGCAGGGGAATTGGTAAATAAATATATATTGATAGTGTATTTATTTGGATTTTTTTTTTTGTTACTAACACTTTAATTTCAAGAATTAGAGATACGACACAACCCTAGTTGAATTGAAATATACCAAGCATGCTTCATATGTTAGCTTAGAATTTGTCAATATGATACTAATTTACATGAACTTTTGATATCACTTCACTGTAAGAGTTTGTGTTGATATTCCTATTTGCACTTTGTATATATAGGAACAAGCCGAGAAAATGATGGCAAATAAACAAGTAGGTTCAACATAAGAGTTCATCAATGACATTGAGGATAGAGTGTTTATGCAAATTATTGACCAAAAAAAAAAATCTAGGTAGAGTGTGAGGAAAAGGGATAGAGCCAACACCTAGTCGCAATTATGGATCATCATCTTCTCATCCAAGGGTTACTATCACCTTGGTTTTAAGTGTAAAGACATCCAAGTTTAAGTATAAATTGAAGAGAACAAAGTCAGCACTTCCAAATCTTGACATACCTCGTGACATCCTAGAAGAAATAATAAACTAACTTGTATTCTTTAATATAATATGGTTTATATTACATGATATTTTGTAGTTGTTTTCATTATAAATATATTATTTCTATAGGATGAAGATGATAATGATGATAATGACAACACGTCTAATGATGGTGGTGGCTCTTATCTATTCAAGGGGCAAACATGTTTTGAGACTATTGTATATACTATAAGATATTGGTATAGATACATTTTAACTATTGTGTAAAACTTGCTTAATTTAATCAAATAGTTGTTTGTGATTTCTTTATTTTTTGTGGTTAAAATTGAGTTTACATTATGTTTATACTCAACGGATATTTAGAGTTATATATTATATTTGTAGTTGATGGATGTTTGGAGTCGTATTTTATATTTGTGGTTAATGGTTGTTTGTAGTATTGTTGTTTGATTTCTAAAATATTGTTGATGGATATTTGAAGTATTATGTATGGATGAAATATGGATATTGGAAATTATGACAGGATTTGAAATGAAGTATGAATATCATGTTTTTGGGACCAATTGTAATAAAGCAAAACTTATTGAAAAAAAACAAGCTTTTGTCGATGTTTACAGGAGAAAAACATCTCTAAATACACAAAATTTGCTGACATTTTTACACATAAAAGGTTGGCAAATCTCCTAATTATTGACAAAATTTTAAAGCAAAAGGACAGTAATCAATACCCTTTTGCCGACATTTTAAGAGGCAAACATCGGAAAAGGGGGAGTTTTTTCCAATGTTTAAGCATGAAAAATGTCAACAATACTCTACTTTTATTGATATTTTTCCATATAAAATTGTCAAGAAAAGTTTCTATTTTGCCTAATGTTTTTTCATCAAAGGTCAGGAGTTTTTTCGTCAACATTTTTTATGACATTTTCTGTTATGGTTTTTTTTTTTTTTTTTTTTTTTTTTTTGCCTTGTTATTTAGCAACACTTATAAAACATTAGGATTCATCAAAATAAATGTTAGGAAAAGTCTTAGTGCAATGGCTTAAATCTTGATAAAGTGCTAAGTTTTATAAATCAGTTGTGAACTATTTACATTAAGTTAATATAACCATGACTTATATGTTTTGTATGCACTATTTACCCTTCCTAAGTAATGCTACATGGCCAAGATGGCCCAAATCATGTTGCACTGAAGACTAGCTCTTAACTTGTCGAACGGCTTTTGGTAGCCCTATTGCCAACCTGGATGGCACCCATCTAGTCGGTCAACCGACTAGTCTGAGACCCTCTGAGCTAATAGACCAAGGGGCAAAATCAACCAAAGCATGCCATTAATAAGGGATTTATCTCCCAGACGAGTAAGAACAGTCCACAATCTCTTGGTATCTATCAACCAGACTCTGTTCGGTAACCTACTGCTCGGTAGACAACCATTTGGTACCCTCTCGGTATTCAGAGATTGTCACTAAATTCACTAAGATAATATTCACCCCTAAATCTAGAGGCATCCTTAAGTAAATAGAAGGGAGATCCACAATTGTAGCTGATAAGAAAAAAAATCTAAATGACAATTTGGACTTTCCAAACTAGTAAGAGTTTGAAATCCTTGAGAATTCTATGCTAAGATCGTTGTAATCTCGAGGTGCTCTCATAAGGAAACTAAAGTTTTAATATCCCGTATGCATATGACTCTCACATGTTGAAACTATATATACATCAATGAGCCAGCCAGCCAATTACGTTCTCTTGATTCATACTTCACACACAAGGCAAACAGAGATTCCTTTCAGTCTGTTTCTTCCCTTTTATAAACCATTCTCTAACTTAAGCGTCAGAATCTCTCCCACCAGAGTATCTTCTGATGGTTCTTTGTAGGTCTCATCGATAAAGGCTATCAAATGACCAAATCATCTCGTTCAAGTTAGTAAATTCATTATCTGTGGAACCAAATCTACCTCCAACAGATTGGCGCCGTCTATGAAAACAAACTAAAAAGAAGCTTGTATAGTACCACTTTGCTATATTGTAAGAACATGTCTCCCAAGAGAATGACCAGAGGTGCTTTTAGAGCTATCTCCTTAATGGAAGGGCATACAGCTACCCTGACGGATGCTGCATTACACATAACCAACAGCCTAACAGAAGTCTCCCTCATTAGTGGTCCACTTGAGATTCCATCTTTGGTTAGCTGCCAGAACCACTCAACATCGCCTCTTGCTCTCGTCTCTCCAGAGAAGGCTACCCGACCTCAAGTAGAGAGGTTGGAATCTAAGATACAAGACATGAGCAAACAGTTATAAGAATTCAACTGCACCCTCAGACTAGGAGCCCAAATTCTCCTCTCATGAATCAGGCCATATGCGCTTATAAAGGCCCGAAACCTGAGAGCACCAAGAGTTCTCGGTGACTTGCTAACATGATCCTGATGACCTAAGGAAGCAGGTCAAAAAACTTATAGCAAACGAGTTAAAACGTGCTAACGTGAAAAGGGAAGAGACTGCTCATTACCCTACCGGCCTCTCGCCTTTTGATTCTAATATCTCCTCTGAACCAATACCTCATGACGTACTTTTTCTCCCTCTCGAGAGATACGATGGCACTACCGATCCTAGAGATCATGTCGCTTACTTCATCATTGTGATGATCTCAAGGGAGGTGTCAGACACCGCCATGTGCAAACACTTTGCAATGACCCTGAAGGGAAACACATTGACATAATTCAATTCTCTACCTTCGTTTAGTGTCAAGAGTTTTTCTCAACTTCGACAGTAGTTTGAGACACTTTGTCATTCATAGAGGGGCCAAGAGATGATAGAGGGATGATGAACCATTGAGAAACTTTCTCGAGAAATTCAAAACCAAGATAATGAAGATCTCTGGTTTAAACCACTCCATCATAGGGTAACACTACTCTTAGGACTGCGACCATCGGGGATGAAAACATCCATCACCAAGAATCCCCCATCTATTATCCAGGAGTTTTATGCTCGAGGAAAGAAGTATATCACTACTGAAGATATTGAGGCCTTTAACAAATGACAAAACTGACTAGCTCAGAACGAGCACAACCGATCACCTCGATGGTCCTCACCCAAGCGGGCCCGATAAGGACCAGCCATGAAGGTTTACTAGCTATGCGCCTTTAAATGAGATACCTAATCAACCCTATGTTAAGACGATTTTAAAAAAGACGAGACTCGATACTATCACTTTCATCAGGACTATGACCATCTAATAGACAAATGTAAGAAGCTGAGAGATGAACCCGAGTTCCTCGTTCGAAGTGGTTGACTCCAAAGGCTCATAATTGCAGAAAGAAAAGGTCTCCCTCCTTGGGACTTGCACAATGCAAAGTGAGAAAATGAGCAAGTCAACTAACCAATCCTAGGGGATGCCCATAACTGACCAAACAAAGTGATCCTCCAATTATAGGGTGGATATGACCCTTCAAAGTCTTACCTCCCGCCCCATATCCTATAAGCACTGCATTAGCACGATTACACACGATCAAATAAGAAGAAGTACTTAGTAGCCTCAAATTTCCAGAAGACAAAGCCATGGAACTCTGCATCCAAAGAAGTCTTTGCTACTCATTCTAAGAAATTACCCAGGAAGTAAAGTCCCATAATTAGTTTCAATGACAACGATCTGGTAGGGTTCGACCCAGATCGACACGATTCTCTCATCATTATTACTGCAAAGATTAGGTAATATGAAGTCAAAATAATTTTCATAGATCAAGGGGCTAGTTGTAACCTCCTTTACTAGAGCACCTTTCAGCATATGGGTTTTACCCAAGCACACCTACAGTCTCACACTGGGTCCATCAAGGGACTCCTAGGTGAATGAATATACTCTAAAGGCATTATCTCATTGCCCGTCACTCTTAGGACTCCATCAGATCATATGACGGCCTTTTACTATGTTTAATGAGGCTAAACTTTCCTCACTTTATAACATTATCTTGGAATAACCCGGCTTAAACACCATGGAGGCATTGTCAAGTACAAAGCACATGAAAGTCAAGTTTAAGACCTCTACTGGCATTGGGACACTACCCTGTGATTTGGAACCCCTGCAACCCTGCTAAGTAAACTCTGAACCTCTCTCTGCTTGCTTTCATAGTACTACTTGTTGAATGATCTATACTTTACTGCTGGTTTTATTAATTAACTTGCAGTTATCTCACCCATGAATGTTTGTTTTATTAATCTCTCTCCATGAGTTGATCAAGCTGAATACATGTCAGATGGCCCTTCCTATTGAACGAATGTATTGTCAATAAGGCATATGTCTCCCCATTGGGGAGACACAACCCTTCCTATCAAACGAACGTGTCATTAATAAGGGATCTATCTTCCCGTTGGGTGGACACAGCCCTTCTTATTAAATGAATGTATCATCAATAAGGGATCTATCCCCCCGTTGGTTAGATACGGCCCTTCCTATCAAACGAACATGTCGTCAACAAGGGATCTATTTCCCCATTGGATAGGCATAACCCTGCCTATCGAACGAATTTGTCATTAATAAGGGATTCCTCTTCCCGTCAGGTGGACATGACCCTTCCCATCGAACGAACATGTCAACAATAAGGGATCATCTCCCTGTCGGACAAGCACGGTCCATCTCACATTCGAACAAACATAGTATTGATTAGGGATATATGTCCCCGATAGCACTTTACTCGATAGACACAAAAGGAGCAACACAAATAACACGAAGGGATAACCAAACGTTTCATTAATTCTTTCAAGGGTACAAAGGAGGAAGTTAAAAAATAAAGAAAACAAAAAACCCTGATCAAGGGGCTGGATGAGCGGTAGATCTCATAGGAGCTTGAGGCACGTTCTCATTTGGCACATCCACTAGAGCTTCCCTGACAAAAACAAAAGCAGACTCAAGATCAGAGATAACACTCTTAGTATCCAGGGGCCATAGCGCCCACTAATCCTATTTGCCAAATGATCTCCATAGCACATTGGAGCCTCTCAGACAACTTCTACCGAATACACGAGTGCTGATCAATGGTCCTTGTAATAGTGTCCCCCAGTTTGGCTATCCATTGTTCAGTAGCCTAAAGGAACTGCCCACGCACATCAGCCAGCCTCCTCATGACTTGCAAAGATGCTTCATGCACCTTGGCCTCTGCTTTTAGCTCTTCATACTTCTTGGAGACCAATTCACATTGATGGAGAGCCGTATCCCATTCAGCCCTTAGCTGCTACACTTCTTCGTTGTGGGTATTCATGTCAACTATAGATGCCCTCTCTTTCTCAAGCTCTTTTTCCTTCCATAAAAGGGTATCCTCTAACTAGGACACATTTTCCCCCATCTGGTGGGCTCGGAGCCTCATATGGCTCATTGTCTACTCCCTCCTCCGCTTCTGGAACTCTACCAAGACCATGATCTGAGTAAAAAAACACCAGTCAACGAGCAGAAAGGAGAAAAGAAAGTGACTAGTAAAAGAAGAAGAATACTGTCAAGGCAGCGAATAGCAAGGTCTTATCACCTTGCTCAAGCGAGAGCTTGTTCAGCTCCAATTCTAAGTGGCAGAAATCCAACCAATTAGCTATTCATCTCCTCTCGATGACGTCCACATAGCTATGACGATTATCCCCAGTGCAAATCTTCACATCCCTTACTTCATCGAGCCTCGACGCCTATCAAAGGATCGAACAAGAATCGTGTAAGGAAACATTTCCTCCTCGAGCACCATGTGTTTGCCTTTGTCTAAGGGCAATAATAGAATAGTAGGAGATGGTCTTACATAGGTCCTCTTGTTAACCTGAGGCAAATATCCTCGGGGCACCTTGGGGATGCTCCTCTATCTCCTTGGGAGCCTCAAGGGCATGGCCTTCAACCCCCTCCTTGCCACTCTAGGCCTTTGTACTGCCCATCTCTGTATGCTTTGATCGAACCACCACGTCTTCACGAGCCTTGAACCCATAGTCCTTAACATCAACAACTCTCTGTATAGCCGAAAGGACTTAACTTACAACTATCCTTTTCCTTTGCCTCAAGGATGAAAGAAGGATGGTGTCGGCACTCGCATCAAACACGCTCTCCGTCTCAGCTGCCTCTCTCTTGTTGGGCCTTATTTGCTTATCGGTGATAATCTCCTCGAGATCTTCCTCCTCAAGAGAAGCAAGAACGTCAACAAGCTTCTTGTTCTTCTTCTCCAGCAAGAGAGACCTTTCGATCTTCCTCTTCTCTCCTAGCTATAAGCCCGCCAATACAGAATCTCATTGTCTAGAAGAGACCTAATTCAAATGCATCTCTTCTTGGCCTCACAATAACTGGCGACTGAACGCATGAACCTTGAGTAGCAAGATGGTTGATGAGACCTAAGGCAAGAAGTGGTTCTTCATCAGCACCTGGAAACACAAGCATCAATTCTTTGTTCAAGAATTCCATAAAAAGTAGTTATGCATCCAGCTTTTGTCGATGGTCTTCTTATAAAAGAATTTTCAATTTAACTCGGGTCGGGTTTGCGAATAGAACCACCCTTCTATAGAACTGCCATGGGTACACCTCTTAAGAGCAAACATGGACGCCAAGATCTCAAAATTGAAGCGCAGACGTCAGAAACTCATCAAAGACTTTATAGCGATAACCAAGCACCAAATGCTAGGAGTCAACATCGTCGAAAAGATATTCCAATGAACCAAAACTCGAGTGACATTGCCTGTATATGGCACCTTTAGGCCATACTTGATGCACTACCTGTACATCAGAACGTGGCCTTTTGATGCCCTATTGGCCCTGTCTTTATCAGTGGTTAACCAAAGGACATAATTGTCCCCCAGAAGCATCTCGTTCTGAATATCACGCAACTCATCCTCAGTCATGATACTTCTAATTTCCTTGATGCTCGGTGAACCTCTGGCTATTTTTCTTAGATGATTTTTATAGTCGGCTGAATACTCGAGAATGTTAACTGGCGTAAAAGCAAAAGCAACAGTGGGAAACTAGTCAGTAGACGTGCAGTATAGAAGGCGTATTGGAGACGGTTCGTGAAAACCAAAATAGCACGTTCCGCATTTAATTCTTTGATTTGAAAATTTTGAAAGGTCTTCTCTAGACTATACTCCTGAAGTCTTTTCTTTAAAGCAACAACAGGAGTGGGGGCAAGTGATGGTACATGTCCAAGACAGTGCAAATCATGTTGGGCTGAAGATTAGACCTTAACTTGTCAAACAACTTTTGGTAGCCCTGTTGCCAACATGGATGACACCCATCTGGTTGATCAACTAACTAGTTAGTCCAAGAGCTTATCTCATGAAGCATGAGACCTTCCAAGCCAATAGTCCAAGGAACACAATCGACCAAAGTGTGCTGTCAATAAGGGATTTATCTCCCAAACGAATAAGTATAGCCCACACTCTCTGGGTATCTATCGACCAGACTCTGCTCGATAGTCAGTTGTTTGGTAGACTATTGTTTGGTACCCTTTCGGTAGGTGGAGATCGTCACTTGATTCACTAAAATAATATTCACCCCTAAATCATGGAGGCAACCTTACGTAAAAAGAAGGGAGACCTATAATCACTACAAAATAAGAGCAATATGTTGACGGTAAAAAATCGTCAGTAAAAGATCAAAAAAGTGTCGGTAACACTTTCTCCAACGGATGAAATATCAGTAGAGTATACACCAGTCGGGATAGGGGTATTCTGATAGTTTGTACAACCGTTGTAGCATGCATGGATGTATTGTGACATTTTAAAAAGTGTCGGTAAAACTCGTGATATATCATCACTTACTATGTGTTATCAGATGGTACAAAATATTGACGGTATAAAAGTATTAATAAAATTTGTGGTTTTATAATCGGTTACCATGTGTTGCTATATGTTACTATTTTTATCATCGATTACGAGTAACAATGCTGACGGTATAAAATGTTAATAAAATTAGTGGTTTTATCATCAATTATCATGTGTTACGAGATGTTACTATTTATATCGTCGGTTAGCATTTGATTAGAAGAAGTTACTAATTTTATCATCGTTTTTCATGTGTTACTAGATGTTACTACTTTCATTGTCGGTTACAATTGAGTTAGGAAATGTTAGTGATTTATCATCGGTTATATAAGATGTTACTACTTTCATTGTTGGTTACTTTCACTGTTGATTACCATTGAATTAGAAAATATTACTGATTTTATCATCGGTTACTATATATTACCAGATATTATTACTTTCATCATCGGTTAATATCGAATACCATAATGTCCGCAAGTAAATTACTGTATTTTATCTATAAAAATTGTAAAAATAATATAAACGTAATAATAATGATTGTATTAATATCCAAAAATTATTGATACATTTATTCATAATACAATGATGGATACATATAAGACAAAAAAAAATTACATATCCTACAACTGCAAACATGTCACCATCTCAAACAAAAAATGTTAACTTTGATCAAAATGCTACCATCACTTGAAGGCACAATCCAGCATCAAAATGCTACCAACTTTGTGATCAACTTTATGCACAATTCTCCGTCCATCTATTCACAGAAACCAAAATAAATATAATTACATAGTTGTGAAATGAATATAATTACATGACAATATAAAAAAAATAGTTGTAAATGAAAATATTACCTCTGGGATGGAGTGGATGATGATGATGATGATGATTGACTTCTTTGTATACTTCCACCATCTGGTATTTGAGAAATCTAACAATACAACCAATAGAATCCAACTGAGTAACTTTTTTATATAAAAAAATATATACAATTACCTTTTGATGAAATTTGCAAAGTCATTGTTCGTTTGTGTCTAAATATTTGCTTTCAGTGTGAAAGCTTGAGTGAGAGTTTTGGCTAGGTCTGGAGGCTAAAAATATACTTGGCTTCAGGGAAGAAAAATTTTGGAGAGTTTTTGTTAAAAATATGTTTCGATGGAAATAAGACTAAAAATATGTTTTGTTGATTTATAAAGAACTTTGAGAGCTTTGAGAGAGGAGAGCTTTCGAGAAAATGAGGGAAGGAGGAGGATGATTTATAATAAATTTAGTTCAACCATTTGACCGCCATTTTTACAAACAAAATTTCAAAATCCGTCATATTTTCTCCGCGTATTTTTCACTTTTTTTCAATTTTTTCACACTTTTACTCTTTACCCGCCTCTTTTTTTTAGTCATTAGCTGAATTGGCCTTAATTCCTCATATTTGTTCATACTTTTAATCAATACTATCACTTGTTTTTT
This sequence comes from Dillenia turbinata, assembly GCA_037126225.1. Classification (NCBI taxonomy): domain Eukaryota; kingdom Viridiplantae; phylum Streptophyta; class Magnoliopsida; order Dilleniales; family Dilleniaceae; genus Dillenia; species Dillenia turbinata. Next base: position 19,289,917 of record JBAMMX010000011.1, on the reverse strand, counting down.
ATGCACGTTATTCAGATTGTTCAAAAAATCACTTATTACATTTCATGCTATTTTTACCACTTTTACCGTTTGTTTCTATACTATTACTGTATTTCATACAATTTTTATGATGCCGATTTAAAAAAAATATATATCAATACATACCTATATTTTAATATCCAGTCCTTTGCAAAAATGTAATATCCAATTTCGGTGTTAGAAATATTCTGTAAAGAAAAATTTTAAATTTTATTGATTTTTGATTTTGGGGTATTTAATTGGGAATGTTTCTACCGCGATGGAAGGATTGTCCAACTCTTGAAAATGTGCAATTGTGAGTTAGTGTGTGTGTTAAGCGGATTGGAGTGAGAGAGAGACAAATTGGTTTAAAAAAAAATTTGTATGTGTGTGGGCGGGCGCCCGGGTAAAGAGGCGGGCGCCAGGACTCCCACTAGGCGGGCGCCCGCGTAAAGAGGCGGGCGCCAGGACTCCCACTAGGCGGGCGCCCGCGTAAAGAGGCGGGCGCCCGGACTCCCACTAGGCGGGCGCCAGCGTATGGGGGCGGGCGCCAGGACCCCCCCTATGGCGGGCGCCCGCTTATGGGGGGCGGGCGCCAGGCCCTTCATTGGGCTGGTGTTCACGTATTCTGCATTACATATTATATATCACTACTTACTACATGTTACCATATATTACTACATATCATCACTTTGTTTTTTTTTTTAAAATAAAAATAAAATTATTTAATTTAATATTATAAATAAAATTATTATTTCCTAAAAAATTAATAGCATATAAATAAAAATTAAAAAAGTAAAATATATTTTTGTGCGAAAAAATTATTAATTAAAATTATTATTGTTAGTTATTTTTTAGAATTTATACAAAATAAAATAATAATGATAATTAATTTTAGAATTAGATTTTTTTTCATATAAACTACATAATATTCATAATCTTGCCTATTTTAAATATTATACTAATATATAATACAACAATATATAATATAATAATATATATATTTTAGAATTATATATTAATTATACAAATATATATAGTATAATAATATATATAATAAAAAATATATATAGTAAAGGGCGGGCGCCCGTCCTTTTTTTTTTACTTTTATTATTTCCTGTTTTTAATTTTAAACTTTACTAACAGATTCAAAATAATATATAATTAAAGGTAAATAATTATTAGTTAATTATGTAATAATATGTTATGTTGCATAATAATTGTTTAAATAATATAATAATTGTTTAAATATAATAATTATTAACAAATGATTTTAAACTAAAACAATTAAAAATAATTAATTTATGTAATTAAATATAATTATCTTTTAGATTAGATTAAAAAAAAAATACAAACATTGGTTGGTGCTTGGTGGGTGCTAGGCAGGGGCTGCCTGGCGCCTGCCCTTTTGCAAAATACATAGGGCGGGCCAGAGCTACTGCCCCATTTACCCATTTTTTTTTTTTTTTTATTTCATTTTTTTTAATTGTTTTGGATTCAGAAAAAATAAAATATTAAATTAGAACATATAATATAATTAAAACTATATTATAATTTAATAAGTAATTTATAAAATATATTACAATTTGTCATAATATAATACTAATGCAACATATATACTAATATAATATATACTAATAATATATAGTATGTAATATTAATACATAATCTAATACTAATTGTGGGTTTTACAATAATTATAGCAATGAGAGAGTTTTGATAATTTTAAAGGATATTGACCGTCAAATTTTCACAACTAGTTTCAAAACCCGTCGCTTTTTAAAATTTTGTCTCCCGCTCTACACACACTTTCACTTTTAAATGTTCCCGCCTATATTTTTAGTTTTAAATTGTTAAAATTATTAAAAACTCACTACATGCTATATACTATGAAAGTAATTCAAAATTATCTCCCGCACTTTTTAAAATAAAATTTTGATAATGTTTTTTTTATAAAAAAAAGAAAATAAAATGAAAAAAATGAACTACATGATGAATTTTCAATAAAATTAATATTATCAAAAATTTTATATCTATGAATTTCTAATAAAATTAATATTATTAAAAATTTTGAATAAATTGAATTAGAACCAAAACAATAAATCATACAAATAATATTACCAAAAAATAATAAATTTTTAATTTTAAGGTAATTTTTTATATATATATTTAATTTTTATTTGTTTATATGAAAGTAATATAAAAAAATAAAAAAAAAAGTGTAAGAGGAAAAAAAAATAAAAGAACGTATGAGCGGGCGGGCGCCAGGACCCCCCTATGGCGGGCGCCAGGCCCCCTACTGTGCTGGTGCCCGCTTACGGGGACGGGCTTCTACAGACTCTAATACATATATTACATGTTATTATATGCTACCATATATTACTATATATATTACCTAACCTATCAAAACCCGTCATTTTTTTCTAATTTTTTCACATTTTTTGCTCTCATTTCATATTTTTCATTTTTAGTCGTTCTATATTAAAATTTGAAATTTATAATTAGATTATTTTCAAATCAAATATTTTTGACAAGCAAAATAATTGGTTTTGCATAAGCAAAATAAATAATAGTTAATTAAACTTACTAATTAATTAATTAATTAATTAGTATTTCTTTAAATTAAATATGAAGTTTGATATTCAAATTAATATTAATATTACCATTTGTTTTTTTTAATTTATATAAAATTATATAATATTGATAAATTATACAATATTAGTATTATAATAATTATTTAAATATAATATTAGTATTATAATAATCCACCTCTTTTTTTAATTATGTATAATAATTATTTAAATATAATACTATGTTGTAATATAATAAATATTTAAACAATTTAAAATAATTAATGTACGTAATTAAATATAATTATTTACTAAATCATTTTATCTTTAAAAATATATTGAATTAATATATTAGATTTTTAAAAAAAAATAAAAAAAAACACAAAAAAGAGATCGGTGAGAGGCGCCAGGGGCATTCCATGCCCCCCTCCCCCTTCTTTTTTTTTTGTTTTTTTTTTATTTTTTTTTTAATTTTTTTAATTTTTTTTTGTTTTTTTCTTGTTTTTTTTTGTTTTTTTCTTTTTATTGGTTTTGGATTAGGTTTTTTTTTTAAAAAAAAACAACAAACAAAATAAAAAATAACAGAACAGAGAGAGGGCGGGCGCCAGGCAGGGGATGCCTGGTGCCCGCCCCAGCAATAAGCCGGGCGCCAGGTATCCCCTGCCTGGTGCTCATCCTCTGTTTTGTTTTTTTTTTTTTTTGCTTTTTATTATTATTTTTTTTAATAAGTTTGAGAATGTAATGGATAATTAATTATATAGGTATAATTAATTATATGATTTTTAATATTATTTAATTATATCAGTATAATTAATTATGTTGGTACATTAGTTTTGAATTTTATATAAAATTATATAATATTCTCATTTTTTTTTCTTATTTGTTGTTTTTGTTGGAATTTATATAAAATTATATCATATAAAATCATAACATAAATTTACTATTTACTACTAGTGATCACTAATTACCCCACTATATAACTATTACTATACTACATAGCCCACGGTTCCACCATCCCCACCGTCCCTCCCACGGTTCCATCGTCTCCCATTCTACACTACTACTAGTTATTACTAGTTATTATAAATTACCACTAGTTACCATTATAAGGGCATAACACTGATTTATTACTATTTACCACTACTACAGTTACTATCACCATATTACATATCCCGTGGTTCCACAGTCTCACATTATCACTCGTAAACTTATAATACAAACTTACTACTAGTTACCACTATATTATTATTAATTATCACTATATTACTACCACTGTATTATATACTACTAGTTACCTTTATATTATTACTACACCTCACAAAGTATTATTACTATATCTCATAAAAAGAGTTGAGACATAAAAAGTTGAGAAATGTATTACATAATGAGTTTATATATATATATATATATTTTTTTCTAAAGAAAGTATTAAATGGCTTAGAACTCATGCGCTGCATTTTTTATTTTTTATTTTAATATTTTTTTATTTTTAGGAAGTGAAGTTGCTCTTCTTATTTTTATTTTTAGGAAATGTATTAAATGATGAGTTTAGACATCACCTCTCATATTTTTCTCTTATCACCTTTTATTACTACATATTATCACAATCTTACCACATTTTGTTATAGTGATTCATATCATCTGTCCAAATTATCTCCTCAACTTATCATAGTCAATGGTTTTATTATAGAGACAATTTTAAAAGAGTCCCTAAAAGTGCTACATTGAAAACTATTCTAACAATATATTTGAATTTAGTCATTTAGCTCATCTAAATTTTACCACAAAATTTTCAAAACTGTCTCCCTATAAATTTTCCCGCCATTTTTTCATTCTTTCATTCTTTACCTGATATTATATTATATAACAATTAGTCCAATTATCATAATGTCATATTTTAACACTAAATTATGTAACAATTGTTATATTGATAATTACTAATTTTATATAATTACTAATATTTAAAATTACTAATATTGAAAATTAATTACATCATGCAATATTATTTAAATTACTAATATTAATAAGTAATATAATGATAACTTATGAGAAATTTGTGATAACTAACTATAAATATAGTCTGATTATATTATTATTTATTGAAGTGAAATATAGTGATAATTAGTGATAATACAGTGATAACATGAGGTAGACCGTATAAGGGTATGGTAAACCGTAACTTACTACTAGTTATCATAATTTTACCACCACTTACTATATGTTATCATAATTTTACTATTAGTTATCACAAACTTTCCGTAATTTAAATTATCACTATATTATTATTAGTTATCACTATATTAATAATAGTTATAGTAAACTTATCACTATTATTATATTACTATTAGTTATCACTATATTACTATTAGTTATTATAAATTTTACCACAATTTATTATAAAATTACAACATGTTACTACTACCTATTATATACTAATAGTGTCACATTTACTGACGACAATTAATAACCGTTTCAATTAGACATCCTTTTTACAAACGGTACAATATATATGTTAGCATAGGTATAGAGTTATGCATATGATATGGTTTATCCGTCAAGAATAAGACTCAAATAGAGACTCTTTTCAAACCGTGACTAAAGTTACCACATTTATTGATAATAAGTGATAAGCGTTCAAATAGTAGATGTCGTTTATAGACGAAAAGATATATCCGTTAGTATAAATAAAGAACTTATGCAAACGGTATTATTAAATAGATAGTACAAAAGAGTTAAATAGAGACTTTTTCAAAACCGTCTCTAAACACTGCTATATTTGCTGACCATAAGTGATAACCGTTAAATTTGAATATCGATTTTTATAGACGGTTTTGCTATCTTTACTGACAGTTGATAAATTTATTCTAACGAACAATTTTATACCGTTAGAAAATATATACATTTCCTAACGGTTTCATTAAAAGTGTCTCTGTAGATCATAAAATACCATCATTAAAGCTCATCGTCAATAAAAGTTATCGTCAGTATATTGCTTTAATTTTGTAGTGAATCGTGGCCGATAAAGAAAAGAATCTCAATGACAATCTGGACTTTTTAAACTAGTAAGAGTTTGAAATTCTTGAGAATCCTATATTAAAAACCCCGTAATCTTAGGGTGCTCTTGTAAGAAAATTAGGGTTTCAACACCTCGCATGTATGCAGCTCTCATAAGCTGAAACTATATATACATCATTGGGCCAACCAGCGAAGTACATTCTGTTAACTCACACATCGTACACCAAGTATACAGAGATTCCTTTCAGTTTGTTTCTTCCATTTAGAAAACCACTCTTTAAGTTGAGTGTCGGAATTTCCCCATCGAAGTATCCTCTGGCAATCGTTTTCAAGTCTCATCAATTAAGACCATCAGACAATCAAATCATTATCTGTGGAGCTAAACTCACCTCTAGCACTAAGCATGCAAATTAAGTCAAGATTATATTGGAAGAGCAAGAGGTCTGGTTTAAGGTAAGCTATGAGGGTACAATGTAAGTAAGTGGATATGTGTAAGCCAAGTCAAATATCATTGTTCAAAGCCAGGCAAGCCACCCACCTTGGAATGATTTTGGACCCCTTACCTCATTTCCCCCTTTGTAGTTAAAAACATTTTCAGGAAACTACTTACTGCTTGTCAAAAAGAGAAGAAAAATTCAATATATCAAAAGTTAAGCCTTATAGAATCCATTACTCGAAGATGCATATGTCACACCGCTAGCACAAGCAATCTTAGTTATCTAGTCTTAACTTTTTCTCCTTCATGGGCATGTAAGAATTAAGTGCTTCTGTAAAGTTGGTGTTAGAAAAAGCAGAATAAAGCAGAAAAACTAAGAAAATAAAGAAAAGCAGACTAAGAGAAAATGGTTTGTGTATATTGTATATACAATAGATTGTACAATAACCCTATAAATAGGGTGACTCCATGAGACTAAACCCTAGAAATATAAAAAGAAAGAATACATAGAATATTTACAAGATTGTAAAGAATAAACTAAATAATTACAATATTGGAATTTTAGAAAGTCAATATTCTAAGACTTCTTTAATTTAGAAATCTCTAAAATTTGTTCCCAATACTTGCAATATTAATTCCCAAGATATTTCTAAAAATCTCTTCAATTTAGGAATTGCCAATATTCTTTACACCCCCCCTCAAACTCAGGATGGGTGTAGAGAAATCATCTTGAGTTTGTATAATAGATCATCATGACGTCCAGGAAGATGAGTCTTGGTAAAAAAATCAGCAGGTTGATCGACAGAGCGAATAAAGAATATTTGAAGATCACCATTAGTTATATGTTGACGAATAAAGTGACAATCAATCTCAATGTATTTAGTTCGTTCATGAAAGACATCATTATGAGCAATCTGAATAGCACTCTGATTATCACAATATAGAGGACTTGGAGAAGAAGTAGGTATACCAATGTCACAAAGAAGTCTCTGAATCCATAATAATTCTGCAGTAGTGTCAGCAAGTGCACGATATTCTGCCTCTGTACTAGAGCGAGCTGTAAAAGTTTGTTTCTTGCTACGCCAAGAGATTAAAGAATCACCGAGAAAAATACAATAGCCAGTAGTAGACCGTCGATCAGTAGGATCACCAGCCCAATCAGCATCAGAATAGGCACGTAGCTGTAACGAGGATGAGACAGAAAAATGAAGTCCATGAAATAAGGTGCCTTTAACATAACGAAGAATCCGTAAAACGGCAGCAAAATGAGGAGAACGTGGTGCAGCCATAACCGACCGACAATGTGAACGAAGATAAGAGATATCGGGACGAGTGGGAGTAAGATAAATAAGACTGCCTACTAATTGCCGATATAAGGTAGGAACAGAAAGAAGGTTGCCATCTGTAGGAGAAAGTTTAACATTATGCTCAAGAGGGGTGGAAGCAATTTTATTATCTGAAATGCCTGAACGGGAAAGAAGGTCAGAGGCATATTTTGCCTGAGACAAATAATAACCGGGAAGATGTAGGAGTAACTTCCAGTCCTAAGAAATAACTAAGATGGCCGAGATCCTTCATTTCAAATTTGCCACAAAGAAAATGTTTGAATTTGGAGATTGCGGCAGTATCGCTTCCGGTGATAATCATATCATCAACATAAAGAAGAAGTAAAACAGTACCATGATCAGTTTTCTGAATGAAAAGTGCAGAATCATAAGCACTAGGAGAGAAACCAAAATCACCGATAAGGATCTGCTGAAAGTAGAAAACCAAGCACGGGGAGCCTGTTTTAGGCCATATAAAGCACGACGAAGACGACAGACTTTATTGGCAGGATGTGAATAACCCGGAGGTGGTTTCATATAAACTTCTTCCTTTAGAACTCCATTGAGAAAAGCATTTTTAACATCCATCTGATACAAGGGCCATTGTTTAGCTGCAGCAACAGCAAGCAAACTACGTACAGAGGTAAGACGAGCAACAGGAGCAAATGTTTCTTCATAGTCAATGCCATATTCCTGTGTAAATCCCTTTGCGACCAGCCGAGCCTTATATCGTTCAATAGTCCCATCTGAGTGAGTTTTGATTTTATAAACCCACTTACATCCGATAAGAGTTTTGTCTCTAGGAAGATCAACTAAATCCCAAGTATGTGTGTTCCCCAAGGCTTGAAGTTCTTCTTGCATAGCTTGCTGCCAAAGAGGATTAGTACTAGCCTCTCGGTAAGATTGAGGCTCATGTAGAGTGGAGATTGTAGAATAACAATGATAATCAAGAAGACGAACAGGGGGTGCTCTTACTCTTGTTGGTCGAGGAGTGGATTCATCAGGCAACTCAGTTTCAATGGAAGAGGGTGCAGGTCCATCATTTGGGAGAGAATCTGAAGGAGAAGCCGTAAGAGTTGAAGTATCTGTCAATGTATCAGAACTAGAAGGAAATAAATCAGAAGATAGATTAGTAAGTAATGGAGATGTGGTACGAAAAGGAGATAAGGAAGAAAACATGATATTTTCCCTGAAGATGACATGTCGAGAAACTCGAAGACGATTGGAGACAGGATCCCAACATCTATATCCTTTGTGTTCAATGCCATACCCTAGGAAACAACATAATCGTGCTCGAGGTTGTAACTTATTATGCTCATGAGGTTGAAGTAACACAAAGCAAGCACAACCAAAGACTTTGAGAGAATTATATACTGGTGGAGAACCATATAACCGCTCATAAGGAGAGATGTTAGAGATTGTAAAAGAAGGTATTCTATTGATGACATATATAGCTGTAAGAGCTGCCTCACCCCAAAATTGTGATGGATAAGATGCAGAGAAAAGTAAAGACTGAGTTATGTCAAGAATGTGATGATATTTTCGTTCTGCTCTACCGTTTTGTTGAGAAGTACCTAGATAAAAACGTTGAACAATAGTTCCATGTTGTTTAAGAAATATAGTAAGAGTAGACTCAAGATATTCAGATGCATTATCAGTGCGTAAGATCTTGATGGTTTGAGAAAATTGAGTTTGAACCATTGATGCAAAGTTTTTGTATATTTGAGGTAATTCTAATCGGTTTTTTATCAGATAAATCCATGTAAAACGGGAGTAGTCATCAATAAACACAACAAAATATTTTGACCCACCCATAGTTGGTGTAGGAGATGGTCCCCAAATATCAGAGTGAATAAGATCAAAGGGAGCATTAGAAATAGAATCATTTGTATTAAAGGATAAAGCCGGTTGTTTTGCAGTTTGACATGAAATACATTGAAGAGATTCATCAAGAATGAGAACCTAGTGAACCCGAAGAAATTAAAGAACGAAGTTTATTAAGAGATAGATGACCTAGACGAAGATGCCATAAGTGAAAGGATGAAGGAACGAGCAAGACACGGTAGAGTGAGGAACGACTAATAGGAATGTGAAGAGAAGTAAGCTCGTATAGACGTCCAACCTTACGGCCTGTCCCAAAGATCTTTCCCGTCTGAGGATCCTGCACACGACATCCAATAGAAGTGAATATTATGTCAAATCCAAGTTCACATAATTGACCAACAGAGATAAGATTTAAGGTAAGTGTAGGGACAAAAAATGTATCAGGTAAATCTAAAAAAGAGTTAGAAAAATGACCAATCTGAGTGGCTGGCATGGTAGAGCCATCAATTTGTATGAATCATTGATGGTGTACTAGGAGCGGATAAAGAAGTAAAAGAATGGGAATTACGGGTCATATGGTTAGAGCAAGCAGAGTCAAAAAACCAAGAAGAAGTACCTGATACGGTAGAAAGTGCAGTATGTTTGTGATTATCAAAAGAAAGAACTTGTTGTAAAAGGGTTTGAAGATCACCAAGAGATATTGTTGGCTGAGAAGAAGAGGTGGTAGTAGCAGAATCCTCAGTGGCAGCAATGACGGATTGTGAGATATGTCGAGAACTCTAGTGAACGATTTTGGGATTGAATGACCTTCTTTGGGCAATTTTCAATAAGATGACCTTTCTCTTTGCAATATCTACATTCAATCGTGGGACAATTAGGAAGGATATGACCTGACTTCTGACAGTTACGACAGAAATTTGGAAATTTTGGTCCTCGAGTAGTGGTGGCCAATACAACATCACTATGTTGACGTTTGAGTAATCCCAGACGAGTCTCTTCTGATATCAACTCAGAAACTGCAGTTTCAATAGTAGGGAGAGGATGTCGATGAAGCAGAGAAGCTCTAACAAGCTCAAAATCTGATGTTAGAGCCATAAGAAATTGGACCAGACGTCCTTGGTCTCGATATATTGCATATTTACTTGCGTCAGTTGTGCATTGCCAATGGGGTTCAGAGAGAGCAAGTTGATCCCATATTGACTGCATACGGGCAAGAAAATCATTGATTGACTGACCTCGTTCTTGTCGCAAAGAGTGAAGTTCTGTGAGCAATTGATACTGATGAGCCAGATCTGATGTAGTATAGCGACTTGCAAGAAGGTCCCAAACTTCTTTAGCCGTCTCAAAACGACTAAATTGCAGATGAATAGAAGGTGCAGATGTGTTACGAAACCAAGTAAGAATTTGGTGATTTTTGCTATCCCAATCTTCAAGACGGTTACCAAAATCATCATCCGATTCGTCATCAGATTTTATAGGCAATTTGATATCTCCTGTAACATAACGCCATAGCCTCCTTCCCTTAAGAAAACTTCTCATCCCTTGAAACCATGCCTGATAGTTGTATCCATCAAGCATAACTAATATAGGTTGAGAAATATCTAATTTCTCCATAACACGGCAAAAAAGAAAGTGTTTAATTGATAAAATAAAATCAGATCGAACACCTAGTGCTCTGATACCATGTTAGAAAAAGCAGAATAAAGCAGAAAAACTAAGAAAATAAAGAAAAGCAGACTAAGAGAAAATGGTTTGTGTATATTGTATATACAATAGATTGTACAATAACCCTATAAATAGGGTGACTCCATGAGACTAAACCCTAGAAATATAAAAAGAAAGAATACATAGAATATTTACAAGATTGTAAAGAATAAACTAAATAATTACAATATTGGAATTTTAGAAAGTCAATATTCTAAGACTTCTTTAATTTAGAAATCTCTAAAATTTGTTCCCAATACTTGCAATATTAATTCCCAAGATATTTCTAAAAATCTCTTCAATTTAGGAATTGCCAATATTCTTTACAGTTGGAAAGAATTCAGGATTAATAGGATATATTATAAGATTCACAAAAAAAGATTTTATTTTATTTTTTTTGTACTTTCATGTTCAGTTTTTGTAACAGAGTGATGGTCTGGCGTAAAGTGTGTCCAATAGTCTCCATTTCATCCAGCGGATTTGATTGACTAAATGAAATTGGTGCATATCTTTTTATAGGAATCGATATTTTTGAGGTTTAGCTATTGAAACTTTATCTGAAGGTTACTAATTATTATGGCAACTATTAAATAATAGTTCAACGTTCACAAAGTCATAGGTAGCAATATCCACGAGAACTTTAGAAAAATCTAATATGTGTGTGTGTGTGTGTGTAGTATGTTTATAATTGATATTTTTTAAGTTTGTAACTTTTCCTCTATCGAGTGCTATTTTTCACCTAGGATAGAATAAAGAAGAGTGGAAAACACTTTCTGTATACTAGCATTGAACTCGGGAAAATCACTTAGAATTAACCCCCAAAAAGTGTTAGAAATAGGTAACTCTTAGATCCTTTGAGCTACATTCTTGCAACTATGTTTCGATTGATATAACATTATGTACAGTAATATAATATTATGGACATGATTCTTATACTATTAGAATATTATTTTAAACCTCTAAATGTCCAGATAATATGCATGTTGAAAGTTTTTAAACAAAACCAACAAATAAATTTTTCATGTGAAAATTTTCGGATCCAAATAGGGTTAGAATCACTTTTTTTTTTTTTTTTTTTTTTTTTTTTTTTTTTTTTTACGTTTGGATATTCTAAACTGAGAAGATGTCACAAAATCGGATCACTTTCTATTTTTCACAATCCAAATGCCAATTTAGTGGAGAATGGTCAACTCTTGTTCAAACCCTCTCTCTATTCCTTCACGTGTGACAATGCCCTCTCTCCTTTGGTTTAGTTTCTCACTCTCAAAAATGGTCTTCTGTTCATATTGTTTACTTCTTCTCGTCACATTTATAAAAGAATTGGGGAGTTAACCTTTTTCTTGGAGAGAGAGAGAGAGAGAGAGAGAGAGAGGGAGTTGAGGGGGCTGAGGTGTGGTTATCAAAAACAACCCCCACCCTTTTCCTTTAAAATTCAAGTTCAATAAAAAAGAGATTGGGTTGGGTCTACACTCATAGTGGACCCGCACCCATTTCCAATATCTCCTACTTGTACAAGAGGGCTAGACTCACATATAGCATGGTTATTATAATTGAACACCAATTTCATATAGGCAAGTGAATCATGTGACACGTGAAAATACCAAAACTTTTAAAACTATACACCAATTAAAGATATATAGCAACTCATCGTCAATGTAGTGATGAGAATATTATATCTTGCTATACCTTAAACCTCTTTTACTCGACACAATCAACTTATTTTTCATCTTTCAAAATAATGTAAGAGTATACTGGACTCAAATCCAATCATTTATTCACAATTACGTCTCTAAACACTAAGTCATAGACATAATTAGCTGGCTTATAAATACAGAATAATATATCAGTTAAAGACAATCTTTCTTTCGTACTAGTAATTTTCAACTTTATCTTAACTGTTTTCTTAAACATATACCGGAAAACTAAATCATACATGATTTCTTAGTGACATGTTAAAATAGCAACACTAAAATAAAATTTCAAGAGATAGACGATAGTTCTAAGGGTATAAATTAAGGTTGAATATAAACCTTTGAATCTCACACAATAAGATAAAGAGGGATACACCATCTCATTACCCATATGTTCACATGAGTATATGTGGTATGAAATACGTGTTACGAAAATTTTTTCCATTTGGAAACGTTGTCTTTTTTCTAAAATAACATATCGTACAGATCTTACTCTAAGTATAAACAACACTTAACATGAGTTTTTCCTTCTTACAAGTCCTCAAAATCTTACAACAGCAATGAAAACTCACACCTGACTATTCCATAAGTTCAATAGATTGTAGAGAATTTATTTTGATTACCATATGTATAGTATAGATAATCAGTAATCTTATCTTAGTACTTAACTAAAGCGATATATATATATATATGTTAATCCACCATAAATTAACACTTTCTCATCTCTAAATGTCATACAGATATTAGATCCGATTGCTCATATGAGAGAGTCAATCTCAAAATTTATCTGACATACTTTTAAACATAGATACAAGAATTTTGGATACAAAAATAAAATTCAAATGCCATTGAATATGAGCATTACCTCATACATATTTATATATATACTCTGTATATGATTACAATCACAATCACAGTAATATTTATGCAACTTATGTTCTCTAATATATCTCACAACCATGTCTTTAGGTATTGGCTTCCTAAACGGACTAGCCACCAACTAATGAGTAGTCATAAACTTCAGTGTCATTTCCCTCTTTCTAATCATGCCTCTAACAAGAATGATCTTTATGCTTATGTTTGATTTTGTCATAATATTTGAAATCTCTCGTATAAGCAATAACTGACTGATTATCACAATAGATCATCAAACTCCCACTAAGTTATTTACTACTACCAAATATTGCAACTTGACAAAATTTCTTGAACTGTGGAAGCAAAGGCCACAAACTCTTCTTTCATTGTAGAAAGTGATACACGTATTTGTTTCCTACTCCTCCCCAATTAGCATTCGTGTATCTTTTCAATACTAGATCCTTTTCTTAATAATGAAGGAAATAATTTACAATTTCTTTATGGTATCTTAATATCTTTTTATAGTAATCCAATCACTCTTCCCTGAATTAAATTGATACCTGTTAACCAAACCCTATAGCATAACAAATGTCGGGACGAATACACATCTAACGCACTTCAAGCTCCCAACTATGCTAGAATATGATACTCTGGATATTTTATCTATTCATTAGGAGTTTTAGGGCATATGTCATCTCTTGAACAATCGCTTATAGCCTCATCATAACGCAATTCAAGCTCCCAACTATGCTAGAATATGATACTCTGGACATTTTATCTATTCATTAGGAGTTTTAGGACATATGTCATCTCTTGAACTATCGCTTATAGCCTCAAAAGTATCAATAGGTTTGCAGTTTTCCATTTGTTTTGTTTTAGAATCTTTATAATATAAAACTCTTGAGATAAACCTAATAATTTCTTGGAGCGATTTTTATGGTATTTAATTCCCAATCTACCTCATCCATATCCTTCATCTTAAAATTGAAAAATAATCATTTCAAAACCTGAAAGACATACTCATTATCATTCACGATTAACAATATGTCCTTGACATATAGTGATAGAATTACAAACTTGTCATCAGACTTTTTCACATAAATACAATGGTTTTTATTTATCGTGACGAAATTATAAGAGATCATAGTTCTATGAAATCTCACACATCATTATCTCAAAAACTGTTTAAATCCATAAAATAATCTATTCATTTTACATATTCTATCTTCCTGGTCCTTAATAACAAAACCATCTAGTAGTGTCATATAATCTTCTTCCTCAAATTCTCTATTGAAAAAGGCAGCCTCCATATCCATCTGACGTAATTCTAAATCCAAATTGACCACAATTGCTAATAATAGATAAATATAGGTAAATCTCACTACCGAAAAAAAAAGGTTTACTCATAATTAACATTGTTTTACTTAGTGTAATCTTTTACTACCAGTTGAGTCATATACCTTTCAATGGTTCTATCTATGATACCCTTTGTTTTGAGAATCCAATTGTTTTCAATAACTTAGCACCCTAGTAGAAGTTCAACCAATTTCTAAATATGGTTAGACCTCATTGACTTCAATTCTTTTTCTATTGTCTTTTCATTCACCCTTAATTGAACAAGATAAAGTCTCCTATACGTTTTTAGACTCTTCTTCATCTTTTGGAGAAACAATAAATGCGTGCCTATCAATCTTCAAAATGACAATCGGATACCACTTTCCTAACACTTTTCAAGTTTATAACTCGATTATATCGCTAGAATTTAAATCCCTCTCATTGGGATCAACACCCAACTCGGTTTCCTACTATTCTTGTGATCAACCATAAACAGAGTCGTCTTTTGAATTAACTAATTTAACTAACAAGGCTCCATGTCCTTTACATCACCTCTTCTAGGAAAATCATTTTCCAGAAATGTGACATTTCTTGATTCAATTTCTTCTATAGTGTCATCTCCTCGTTCTCCTCGTTTGCCAATGAACACTTAACTTTTAGACTAGTCAGAGTATTTTGTAAACATACTCTTACTTTTATAGGGACCCAATTTTTCAAACTTAATGAGAAAAAAAAAAAACTTAAATATAGGTAGTTGATCTCTAAGATCTGAGGTTACTCAGACAAAGTATTCTACTAGTCCAAAACTCATATAATGTCATTGGTACTGACTTTGAAGCTATTTTGTTCAAAAATATAAGTCGCAGTCAACAAGCCATCTCCCCAAAAGAAATTAGCAAATTTGCCTACACCATTATGGAACTTATAATATCCAACAGTATCCTATTCTTTCTCACCATAACACCACTCTTGTGAGATGTATAAGGAATGGTCAAATGTCGAATTATGACATTTTCATTACTCAAATCCTTAAATTGATCTGACAGATATTCACGTCATCTATTTGTTCTCAAGGCCTTCATTGTCTCATCAATTTGATTCTCTATCTCATTTGTATAAGGTCTAAAAGCACCCAAGCGCTTAAGACATATAAGAAAACAAATAGACATGGTCATATCATGTGAAATCATCAATAAATGTAATGAAATACAAACTCCATATTTAGCCTTCAAATTCATTAACCACAAATGTCTGAATGGACTAACAACAACAAAAATTTAGTCCATATGGTTTTTTCAAATAGTTTTCCTGTCTTTTTGCCGGCAAGACAATGTTCACAAGCTAGCAAATTAACTTTTGTGAATGAATCCAATAGTTCTGCTCTTACTAGTTGATTTATCTTGTCTTGTCCTATGTAACCAAGTTTAACATACCATGTCACATCATCAACATTTACAAAATCATGAAATCATTTACAAACTATCCAAAACCAATATATATGTCATTCAAATACCAACTAACCTATTCTCTCTAAAAGTTCAAAACATAGACAAGTTTCAAAAGAACAAGAACAAATAAGGTTCTGTTGAATTTCTGACACGTAGAGAACATTATGTAGAATGAGAGTTCGGCCACTTTGTAACTCCAATTTACAAGTGCCAACTTCTTTAAAGTACAATCTTGCATTATTCTCCACATAGATCTATCTTCTACCAGAAGGCACTTGACGAAAATTCACAAATGTTTCTCAATCTGTTCTTATATCCAGAGTTGTTCTTTTGTGATTCGTCTCCAATCTCATTTCCTTTCTTGCTTTCCTTCTAGTCCTTCTTATGTTTAGAGTCTGAAACTCTCTTGGAACTAAACTCTACAACAAAAGCATTAGCTCTGGGTCCTGTAGCACCAAACCGCTCGTCCTCAAATTCAATATGGAGAGCAACATTCAAGAAAGTTTTCACATTGTCATTGTAAATCAAACTTACTTTCTGGAGCTCCCACTTTGTAGGAAGGGATCAGATCAAGACTTGAACTTTCTGTCAATCGGAGAGAACATAACCAATTGACTACCATTCTCTAATCATGTTAGACGTGACCCTTAAATGCTATTTGATACTGTGGTCACCTCACTTTTATTTGGTATCAAACTTTATGGTCATTTATCTAACATGAATCACTAGTACCTTTATATTTATCTTTGAGGAACACCCAAATGACATGAGCAATTGAATATTGCTCACACTCGGGGATCATTTTATCATTCACAGAGCTAACCTGGATCGCTTGAGTAATGGAATCTATCCTTTTTCATGCATCGTAAGCATCTCGTTCTCTCGTCTGCGAGGTAACATTGCTCATAACAAGGTACTACATGACATACTTGATACCTTTTAAGCCATCTGTTCTTTTATCGCATTTTACATTTTATAACTTCATATCTCATGATTGTCCCCATTCAATTTATCACTACTATTCAACTCTCTAATAATGAATTTTGATACTATAGTTTGGTTTTCTAAGAGGGTGAATACATATACTTATGGTCAATCATACACATAATTTTATACTTCAAAATTAACATCCATGACAGATACATTAGGTATACAATCAAAAATTCACTAGATTTTCAATCATCATCCATGGTCCTAATGTATTACCATTATAAATTTAATTTAAAGTTATAAAATTTAATAGGCTTTAGATGAGAATTATTCAAATTCTTCCAATAAAAAACCTCCCACTTAAATATACAAAATATTTAAGTTATGTGATATAAGAACACATCTTTTCATAAGAACTCATGATCACATAACCATACATTTATTTCAGAATGTTCAAATCATACGTATAAACAAACATTTTCAATTCATATTTAAAGTCAAAACTTTGCATGCCATACCTACAAGGTTTCATAAAACATGACTATGATGCATGCTTAGTTATCTTTCACAGGAGATAATGCTAATAAAAATATCTATCTCAAAGCATATACATGCGAGATAACATATTGATTACTCTTGCTGAAAGTTTATTAGTAGAAATTAATATCTTTATAACACATGTGCTAAAATAGTTTATCCTGAGATAATGATATTATTATCATGATATTTATATTCTTAGCCCTCCACATCTTAATTAATATAGTCCTCAAGTCAATGATTCTTTGATCACATTAATCTCTATTGCAGCATCCCCAAACCAATGACTCACATGTTAAACTCCAAATGTTTTTCTTCCTTAATCTTCAAAAAAATATGGCAAAGTGATACATAGGGTCCAACGCATTATCCATTATTATATCTAATTTTGCCAATATTTTGGAGTTCTCAAAAACTCTAACTCTCCGTCAAAGAACTTTTAGAGAGTGTCCGATTATCACTTTTTCCCTAAAAATGGGAATAGTATTAAGTTGGATACATAGTCAATCATAATATTATGCAAGAAACTCATAAATATCGATTTCAAATAATATGCCTAATTTTTAATTAATTTTATGTTTAAAAAAATGAATTTCTCATACATAAAAAAAGAGTGTAAACAATTTACACTCATATAGCAAAAATTAAGAAAAATAATTTTCTAGTCCCACAAAAATTTTCAAAATTTTTTTGGACTGAAAAATGATTTTTCTATAATTTTTTAACAGTTTATTGATTTAAAATCAATAAAAAATAATTCTCAACTCCTGAAAATAAAATAAAAATTACAAAAAAAAATCACAAATAAAATAATATACATTTTAGAAAGAATTTCCCTTACGTGTGGCTATGGACAACAGTGCAAAATTAAAATGAAAATAGCCATCTTCATGCGCCTCGCCGGTGCGTGTTACATGCGCCGCCTCCTAACTGAATACGGCCATGCAATTTTGGCTATTCTCTATTTTTCATATTTCTGATTTCAATGGCGGTTTCAATTCTCAAATCGGACGTTTCTAATATAGCGTTTGGGCTTCAAGTGCCCAAGACAAGAGTGGGTAATGCACATCAGAACTATTCATCTTCTTTAAAATGTCTATAATTTTCTAGATTTCGAGTCCATTTTTTAAATACCATATCTCTGTCAATTCTTAACCATTTTTTGCATTCTTTATATTGTTGGAAAACATTTTTTGAGAGGAATCTGACCATATAAATTTCATGTCATGAAACATAGAATTTTAAAAGTTATGAGAATATTAGATTTCGGTTATGGTTTGTAATATCTCTTAATGTACCCATCAAATGCATTCCAAATTTTTCAGATTTAATCCTCATATCATAAGTATGCTACTATGTTAAATTGAGAGTATTTTGTGAAGTCCATTGGAAGATGTAATTAACGAACATTAAACTTTATATATGACATTTTGCATATTTGAACACCCAAAAGAGATAGAAAACACTCTAAATGGCTCTGATACCAATGAAGATTTTTAAACAAAACCAATAAATAAATTTTTCATGCAAAAATTTTCAGATCCAAGTAGGGTAAGAATAACTTATCTCTTTTCAATGATTAGGTAATCTAGACTGAGAATATACCACAAAATCGTATCATCTCCTATTTTCACAATCCAAATGTCATTTTGATGGAGAATGATCAATCCTTATTCAAACCCTCTCTTTATTCCTTCACATGTGAGAATGCTCTCTCTCCTTTGGTTTCGTTTCTCACTCTCAAAAATGGCCTTTTGCTCATATTGTTTACTTCTTCTTGTCACATTCAAAAAAGAATTGGGGACTTAACCTTTTTCTTGGTAAGAGTTAAAGAGAGAGAGAGAGAGAGAGAGAGGGAGTTGAGGGGGTTAAGGGGGTTGAGAGGTGGTTATCAGAAACCACCCCACCTTTTCCTTTTAAATTCAAGTTCAATAAAAAAGAGATTGGGTCGGGTCTACCCTCATGGGTAGACCCACACCCATTTCCAACACATGTAATTATTAAAATATTTAGGTAGAAAATGTATGCTATATAGAAGTTTACCTTTTTCTTGGTGAGAGTTAAAGAGAGAAAGAGAGAGGGGGAGTTGACGGGGTTGAGAGGTGGTTACCAGAAACCAGCCCCACCTTTTCCTTTTAAATTCAAGTTCAATAAAAAAGAGATTGGGTCGGGTCTACCCTCATGGGCAAACCCACACCCATTTCCAACACATGTAAATATTAAAAATATTTAGATAGAAAATGTATGCTATATAGAATTTTAATCTCCTTTTTGTAGCCTTGATCTCATATATAGTTCTAGTTCATGTCACCAAAACTTTTGAATGCAAGAAGAGGGAAACATTCTGATTTTGAAAATAGAGTTGAAGTTTATGTTGAGATAAATAAACCGATCAAATAATCTTTACTACTAAATAAATTGGTATCTCTAGTTGCCTAAACTCAGGACCCTTTAAGAAGGCCCAAATGAAAGCTTCACTGCCAGTTTTGCACATTTTACAAACTCCTCAACTACTTGAACATTGGCACAAAGAAAAGTTAACAAAGCAATCATGCAAAATCAAGAATTATAAAGAAAATTATCTAGAAACAAATAAGATTGTGTTATTTGGAAAATCAACCAATGAGTCAGAGACTTAGCACTAAAACACCAATGACTCCTAGAATTTTCTCTAAACATAAAGCAAACTAAGTTAAGATAGTTCAATTGTGGTCAAAGGTACTCTAGACGAGCCAAAGTCTTTACGTTCCATAGGCTTAAACTTCCTTCCTGCAATGCAAAAACTGTTAAGGTCAGAAGGACTATTGTCATCAAAATGTGGAAATTGATCTCCAAAGAACTGGTACTCAAAATGTGGAATTGATCTTCAGAAAACCCAATGCTTCCGAATCTGAATAAAGAATTCAAGCACTCAGACAAATAATTGAAATCAATTTCACTAGGCACCTCAAATTGAGAAGTTGATCTTCCATATAGTGGAAAGCCATTCCATACCTCATCTATTGTCTATTCATCATAAAATTCTTCTTATGGGCTTGGACTTGGAAAGGAGGAGAAAGCAAACCAGGTAAACTATTCCCCAGTTGAGAAGCAATATTTGGCTCTGGATCTACTAGGTAGCTGTTCAATTAAAAAGCGATGTTTGGCTCTGGTTGTGATTGGTAGTAATTTAGATATAACCTCAAGTATCAAGTATTGCTATAACTAGAGCCATCACAATACTACCCATCCAAGAGTTGTGATGGTTGTGATAGGTATTTCAGCCATGGTTAAAGAAATTACCCATCACAATACTCAATAGCAACATTGAGTTAACAAAAAATCCAGTTTTCTATGGACGCAACAAACACATTGATATCAAGTATCACTCCATCCACGAGTTGGTTCAAGATAAGGAGATTGCAATTGATTATTGTAAGAGTGAAGATCAAGTAGCAAACATCTTCACTAAACCACTTAAGTTAGAATTGTTTGAGAAAAGTTGAAGAAGGTGTTAAGCATGGTGAAGTTTAAAGATCATAGTTTCAGGGAGGCGATGTAGGAATTAAACTAAAACCTCATTGTTATCTCTCATGAAGTTCTTATCTCTTTGTGGAGGATAGTTTTTTTTTAATCTTATATAAGTAGTTTTATTTTAGTGGTTTTGGATAGTTGTGTTCAGTGGCAGATCTAAGATCCAGAGGCAGAGGTGCAAAAAAATTATAAAATACTTGTTTAAACAACAAATATGAATTATAAAACTATATTAAAAAATCTAAAATGTCAACAAGAAAATAATTTAATCATAATATTTTGAAAATCAAAAGTTTTAATTAAAAAATATACTTTTTAATGGACAATAATGGATTTTTCTTCAAATTTGAAGACATTTTCGGTGGTTAACTGGAGAAAATTAAAGAATAAAGATTTCAGTATTTGATAACTGAAGAAAATATAAAGAGTGAATGAAGAATGTAGAAATAAGAGAGACAGCAGAGAGCTAGAGGAATAGAAAGGAGAGGAGAAAAAGACGAAAGAGAAAGGAGAGAGAAAAACAGAATGGATGAGAAGGGAGGGGGAGAGGGAGAGGGAGTGGAGAGAAAAAATTGGGGAAATGAGAGAAGAGAAAAGAAAAAGTGTCAAAATGGGGTTATTAATGTTAAATTAATATTTTTCAAGATTATAATTTTATTTACTTTTTTGTTGACTTTAAAAACTCCAAAAAAATTTTTTTATTGATTTAAAACATGGGTTAGTGATTTCATATTTTGTTTTTATTATGCAGTATGTTTTTTAAGAAGGATTTATGTGGAATTCAATCAAATGAATAAATTTTAAAAAAGACAAATAGGACAAAATTATACTTAAGTAGCTGTAAAACAAATATGAGTCATAAATACTAATTGAATTTTAGAAAATTAAGGGGTGCAATTACCCACCCTCATTCTAGGTATGCCTCTGGTTGGGTTTTATTTGGTTTAGGTTTTTTAGACATCTTTATGTATAGAGTTGGATTTTTATTATGTAATTAGAGGGAGAGAAAGAGAGAGAGGGAGAATCATTATTAGGGTGTGAGAGATATTATTTGGTTTAGGTTTTTTAGACATCTCTCTTGTTTCTTTACCGAGTCATAGTTTTGTTTATTTTACTTTGTGTGTTTTAAATCCTTCAGAAACCCTAAGAAAACTTAAAAAAGAGAGAAGATCAATAGTAAAAATATAAATCATATGTATAGAGAAAAAAAAAAAGAAAAAATAAAACCAAGAATATATTTCAAGCCTAATAAGTACTCAGGGCTTGCAAGGTAAATATCATTTTCGATGAGTTGTTAGGATAGGAGGCAATGTTCAACCATTAACCTTATTCTTCAAGCAGTACCAGATGAGTTCTTGGTGGGAAGTTTTGAATCTATACCCAGGAGGAAAAGCCTCAATGTAGCTAAGATTGTATGTGCTTTGTGGACCCTCTTGAGTTGGAGGCTGTGATGATGACGAACCCAATCTTGAAACTAGAGCCATTCTTCAACTCTCTCTCTCTCTTTCTAAGCTCTATTACAAGTCTCTTTGAATGGAGATTCATTCTATTTGTTTTAATACTTCAGACCACTAAGATTTCAGCATTGTGCATGAATGATTTTTGAGAATTCTATTAAACTAAAAATAAAGAAATTGTCATCTCTTCTTTATAAGACATCTTCTCAAACTCATCTTCTACTATCAATTTTACCATTTATTCGTATTAAATCATCACCACTAACACATCTTTACTATCAATTTTACCTTTCTTTGTCAAAAGTTCATCCCTACACATTCCAAAAAAAAAAAAAAAATGATCATCCCCAAACACCATAGTTGTTGTTCTTCAATGCATCTTCTCAAACTCATCATTCTACCATTAATTTTAACATTCCTTTGTTTAAATCTCATTAACACATCATTAACGAGACTTCATGACCAAAATTTGGAGCTTAAATACCTTTTGAACTCGATTAAGACTGGAACTCAAAAATATTTCTTAGCTTTCGTTAAACATTACCATCACCACAATAATTTCTTAGCTTTCAAAAAATATCGCCATTACTATCTATTGGAGGTGGATTTCATCTCCATAGATCTAGCTCTTCCTGGACTCAATCAGACAGCTAGTTATGAGGCTTGAAACCTGCAAAAGACCACCAGAGGGTGCTCTGGTAGGGGAAGCTCCGACGCTCGAATCAAAAAGAGCGGTTTTCAAAAGGAAAAGATAAACAGACTGTGAGAGGAGGGAAGATGAATCTTCCTTTGTACTCTGTGTGCCTTGTGTAGGGTTAGAGAACTTACCTGGACTGATGCCTCCATTGATGTTATATAATGTTTTTCTTAGATCCATGCCGCTACGAACTCTGTAAAACCCTAGTTTCCTTAAGAATTTGATCGGGGATTCCGGATCTATGATCACGAAAGATTCGATATTACGGCTACTTAGGCAACTAAATTATATGTGGAGATTCTTTTCCTTATCGATTAGATCTGTTAGGTTTCCTTCCGTATATGGAAGAAATGTTCCATGCCAAAGTGGGAACTCAGTTAAGCAATATTGATTGGGTATTAATGATCGAAAAAGACGGGTGCGTTCGGTCTTTTTGATAGCTATCGGTTGAGCGTGTTCGGTTCCACTAAACCCTTTGTAAATCGAGTCGTAAAATAGATCTCTTTGATTAAGCAATGCGACTGAGGCCCTTTGGGGAGGCAGATCCTTTCAGTTGTATGGGGCGACTAAGGCCCATTCATGGGGATGACTCTCTTCAGTGAACCGGAGTGACATAGACCCATTCTCGCTTGAATGTATTGATGCCAGGAAAAGGGAGGCCCATTTCACACAGTAAGGCCTTCTAAAAGAGGGTCCATCATTTTCACTCAACTCATGGTGTCATTTCGTGAGAAAGGAGCCATGAGTAGTGGTTGTTCGGAATAGATGCTGATCTTTTAAGGTAAAACGTGTCTCTTCGGCTTCTGTGAACCGTCTTTTAACTATCTTTATAAAGGCTTGCATGAGACAAAGTCTGTCATTTTCATTGCTCCGTACTTATTCTTTCTCTCAAATTTTCTCCATATGTTGAAAAGTTTCTACGAAAGTTATGACAAAGAGTCCTGTTGCTCAAGGCATTAACAACATCAGGAGTAACATGTCAGTATCGGAGATTCAAGAGGTCCAAACTGCCATGCTAGTAAGCGACGACTACGCCCTAGTCTCTACTACTAACGAAGATAGGGTGAATAAGGCCCCTGAGGGCTGTGTCCTGATATACAAGCAAATGGTGAAGTTTGGTTTGAAGGTGCCATATACTAGCCCATTTACTAAAGTATTACAACAACAGAATATATTCCCAATGTTGTTGACTCCCGACTCCTGGCGTCTTATTGTCGTCGTAGTTTCTTTGTTAGGGTTCTGTCGCTTCCATTTTGATTTTGACATTCTAGCAGCACTTTTCTCTCTGGTGAGATGTACGAGGAAGGGTTTGGTCTAAGATTGGTATAGACTACAAACTCGCCCAGAGTCTGATTGGGGATTCCGTTATAGAAAATCTACCAGTAGTAACTGGGTGCATAAGTATTTCTTTGTGGAATTCTAGAACAAGGATCTCATGTCAGTGCTTCCTAGCGTTGAGGGAAGGCCTACACTCGGGTTACAGCCTTCAGACCTTTCTCGTCATTTTCGTTTCATACGTTCGGTAGGTAGTTACTGTCGTTCCATGCGAATGGTTATTTTGATTGATGCTTTGACAGATGATCAGATGCTTTTGTTGGTTATCCTACTGATCGGGAGAAGAGAAGTATAGATAAGCCCCTCCTTATTGACGGGAGGGTTATAGAGTTGACGAACATCTCTGGCTTCGTTGATGGTTCCGTGTTAGGGAGGTTACAATTGACAAGGATATACCCCTTGAGAATCCTTCCGCCGAGGCTAGTGGATCATCTGAGGCCCCGCTATTAGCAGTACTTCCTTCATCGAAGAGGAGGAAACTGGTTGGTAATGATTCTCTGCAGGAGGAAGGTCATGAAGCAAGCAAGGAAAAAGGGGGATGTGCCCCTTCGGTTCCATCCATGGGGTTCGAAGGTGAACCGATAAAGTCAGGTAATACTGATTATATTCCACTAGCTGGGGATGAGGGGGCCTTGCCCTTGGAAAGGCCAATCGAAAATCTGTTGACCGATGTGGAAACCGAAGCATCGAGAGGGGCAAGAGTGTTTGTCTAGAAGTTATCCAGTTCATCAAGTGTGATTCATTTGTGGCCTTCCCGTAAGGGAAAGCGTAAGGTATCTAATGGAATAGCCATCCCTCCCTCTATTCACATTCATTCTTTTCATGGTGACAAGGGCTCAAAGGAGAGAGGGACGGTAGCCATTAGCTCCGGAGACAAGCAGTATAGCTATGTAGATTTGTCGAAGGCAGAGAGAATAATCGATCGGCTTGACTTTCATCCTTACGACCTGGAATTACATAGGATGTCTATGGAATAAGCTGACAGGGCTCTTAAGTCCCTTGGTTTGATGTACTATCTTGCAGATTCTCTCATTTCTTTGTTTTCATCGTAACTGACTTTTGTTTTTTTGCAAACAATGGCTCTCGCCGAGTTTCAAAAGCGATGGAGGAAGCAGACTATTGGCCATTTAGAGGAAAAGGTTCGCCAATTAAGCACCCAAGCTGGGGCTTTTCAGGATGCCAGTGGTCGAAAAGAAAAGGGCATGGAGGGAGACGGAGATGTTTGAAGTCTCATCGACCGAAAAGGAGGTTAAGGGCCTACGAAGCTATTGTGAGCAGTTGGAATTTGAAAAGAAGACTCTTGAGGTGCGGTTGTACACTGCCAAGGTATTGGTCCAATTGCGTGAGGAGTCTCTCCAGCTGGCAAAAAAGAGGGCGCTTAAATCCAAAAGAGCTCTGTTCCAATATGCCACTTCTGCTAGGGACGCGCAGCATGAATTGATGGAAAAACTTCGGTGTGCTAAGGAGATGATTCGTTGGTTGGGATTAGAGGGAGCTTTGCTCCCCAACAGTGAGGCAAGCGGCCAAAATACGGCAAGTAGAGGTGTAACTCCCATTAGACCAGCTAATGTCTGGGTTGAAACGGGTTCAATTGATATCTGTAAGGAACAAAATTAAATAATTGTGGCTATTCCAATTATTTGTATTTTAGTTTAATTGTTTTCATAAAACTTAATGCTATCATTATATTGATATAAAACGCTATCATGTTCAGTCAATTAATGATAAATTTCGATTGAATGCTGAGTTTGGTTGATTAAATTGGGAAAACTCAAGATTTATTACGACTATCCTAATAAAACTAAGGTTAAATGCTTGAATTGCGAGATAATCATTTTTTTAACTGATGATCAATGAAACAATCGAGTGTATGAACTCTTGGATCAGTATTTGATAGATTGAATTTCCTTTCTAATTTTTAGTATTTTTAGCATTATTGATTTGTTTTTTAATTTTAGTTATTCATTTTTTATTTAGAAATTTATTTGAAAAATCCCCCATTGTTATTTTTGGTATCAACTAAGAAATTAAGTCAAATTAGTTCTTGTGGGATTCGACCTGATACCACTATTGCTACAAGTTTATTGCATTGGAGGAATCAATATAAATTTGAGGGTTTCGACAACCCGATCAAGTAGCAAATCTAAAATCACAGAAATCAGGAAATCCTCCTTAGGTATTTGTTCTAACTCAACTGTTAATTCTTCAAAATGTTGATAGATTTGAGTTATGATTATCATATGGTTAAGGATAAATAGAAGTTTCAAATTTTAAATCTCTTTAAGACCCTAAAATGGTTAAAGTTTCCAATTGACATAAATTCAAAACTAAACATATTAGAGATGTTAAAATTTTTAGGGGGAAAAAATCAAAAGCTTTATACATTCCCTAATTTATTTATAATCTTATTTTTATTAGACAAATCACTAGGGATTTAAATTGCTAGGCTACTTTTAACCCTCATTCTATTGTTTTTTAGGATCTGGAATTGAATCAAGTGATTTGTAACAGATCTATGAGAGATAACTTGTATTTTTAGAGCATAATAGTCTTGTATTTTCTGCATGCCAAGAGGAAAGTTACCTTTTTTCGGCATGCTAGATTAGGTCACCTTAGTATGCAAGTTTTGAAATATCTATTCCCATAATAAAATTGTAAACATAGACATTATGAAGTTTGCATTCTTCGAAAGAAAACCTGAATGTATTATCCTGTTCCTTAAACTCAATGTAAAAGTTTTTTGATCTTATTTACTCGGACATATGGACTTCACCCATGATATCTAGAAGATAAAATACAATTTAGAAGGGGTGAATAAGCTATATCATAATTTTTTGACTATGTTGGAGTTATACAGTTTGTTGTATATAAAGATGAAACAAGAAGGTTGAAGAAATGCAGTAGAACAGAATATATGAAATTTTTATAGGCTCCACTAAATCTGGTGTACATTCACTCCCAAACAATCTCATGAATTTTCATTGTTTCTTCAAATAGTATAATCCACTTGTTTCTTAGGTACAAGTGAAACCTTACAACCCACTTGTTTTCTAGGCAAGTGAAACCTTCACAATCAATTACTTCAAGAGTGTAAGTGAAACCTTCACAACCCACTTGCTCATGGGTAGGGCTGGCAATCGAGTTTTGTGAGCCAAGCTTTGCAAAGTGATAACATGCAATTTATTGAATTTATTTTTTGTTATCATGGTTTGAATTTGATTGTTTAATGCCCTAATGATTGTTTTTATTGAATTTTATTTTTAGGAGGTTGAATTTGAAGATTTGGAGTACATTGGGCTTAATGAAGCAGTTTTGAAGCGAATTGAGTCAAGACACTTTATTGGGCTTTGAAGAAGAGGAGATTGAATTTTATTTCAACATTTTAGTAGTATTTTTATTTTTAGTAAAATCTGTTTTTTTTAGTAGGAGTGAACTTTTGTAATCTCCTAATTTTGGAGACTCCTAATTGATTTAGAAGTCTAGAGGAAAGAAAATAGGGTATCAAATCTTAATACCTTTTCATTCCACACGCTAGGGCCGGCTGCCTCCTCACCTTTTCATTCCAAAAACAAAGGCTGCCTCCTCATTATTTATTCAAAAAGATTCTTCACAGGAAGCTTACATTCTCACAGGGGGCTAATTCAAGAGACTACTGTTCATATTTGTTTCCAAGAGGGTGGACGGCTGCTACCATTTAAGTTTTCCTTCCTTTCTTAATTAGGAATTTTTATTTTTTTTTATTTCTCTTGTGATGATACTTACCACCATGTGTGGCTAATTTTTATTTCTGATTCAAGGGGAATTTTAATCGATTGTTCTTCATTGTGAGGTTATGTTCTAAATTTAATTTCTTACTTTTATTCAAGTATTCGTTGATTCTTGATTTAATTTTTAGGGAAACCTAATATTGGTTAATCTGACAATTTAATTCAATATTAGTTTTTCTATTGCTATCCAGGAATTCAGTGATCCGTAATTGTCATGAACGAATGGTATAAGTAGCAACTAGGTTATTTTTGTTTATGGGTCTTTTATCGGTAATCAATTGACCTAGGGAATCAATGGAACAAAATTGAGTAATTGCGGCTATCCCAATTATTTATATTTTGGTTTAACTGTTTTCACAAAACGTAATGCTATCATTATATTGATATGGAACGCTATCGTGCCCAGTCGGTTAATGATAAGTTTCGATTAGATGCTGGGTTTGGTCGATTAAATTAGGAAAACACAAGATTTATTACGGCTATCCTAATAGATCTAAGGTTAAATGCTTGAATCGCAAGAATAATATTCTAACCAATGATCAATGAGACAATCGAATATATGAACCCTTGGATCGGAGTTTTGTTAATTGATTCTTTTCCTTAAATTTTAGAATTTGCATTGTTGATTTGTTTCTTATTTTTAGGTTAGTAATTTTTATTTAGTGAATTTTATTTTAGCAATTTATTTGAAAACCCCCCAATTTTATTTTTAACATCGACTAGGAGATTAAATTAATTAGTTCCCTTGGGATTCGACCTGGTAACCACTATTGCTACAGTTTGTTGCATTGGGGGAAATCAGTATTAATTTGAGGGCTTCGACAACCCGACCAAATTTTGGCGCCGCTGCCGGGGAACTATTTTGATTTCTTAGTTGTGTTTTCTTTATATTTGTTTTGCTGACCTCTTTTATTTTATGACCCGTTCTTCTCAAGAAGGTGAATTGGAATATATTCCCGAAATTGAGAAAACTGCTCGCCGATTGAGAAAGGAGGCCAGACAGAGGAAAGGTAAGTTACGTAGAAGGCCAATTTTTAACATTGATCTGACAATTTGTGACAGATCTATTTTTGAAGAAGAAGAGGAAAAGATGGCCGATCGTGAGAGAACCTTGAAGGAATTGGCTGCACCCAATCTGAATCAACAACCCTTGTGTATCGAATACCCAAATCTTGAGGTAGCTTTCGAACTTAAATCTGGTTTGATTCACTTACTTCCTATTTTTTGTGGTCTTCCAGGTGAGGACCCACATAAACATTTGAAGGAATTCCACGTTGTTTGTTCGAGTATGAAACCCCAAGGTGTGAGGGAACAGATTAAGCTGAGAGCCTTTCCCTTTTCCCTAAAAGAAAAGGCAAAAGACTGGTTATACTATTTACCTCCGGGTTCGATCAATACATGGAATGGGATGCAGAGATTATTCTTGGAAAAATTTTTTCCTGCATCTAGGGCGGCCAACATTCGAAAGGAGATATGTGGGATCAGACAGATTAGCGGAGAGACGCTGTATGAGTACTTCGAGAGGTTTAAACAACTCTGCGCTAGCTGTCCACATCATCAAATACCGGAACAACTCTTGATACAATATTTCTATGAAGGACTTCTACCCATGGATAGGAGTATGGTAGATGCGGCCAGCGGAGGAGCCTTGGTAAATAAAACACCTGAAGAAGCCAGACAATTGATCACAAATATGGCAGAAAATTCTCAACAATTTGGTTTGAGAACGGATGGAGTTACGAAACGTGTCAATGAGGTAAGTCATTCTCACCTTGAAAATCAAATTTCTGAATTGACTGCTTTGGTTCGTCAGATGGCTGTAGGACAAATACATGCAACCAAGGTTTGTGGCATATGCTCGATACCCGGACATCCTACGGATACGTGTCCATCTTTGCAAGAAGATTCTACTCATCAAGCAAATGCCGTAGGAGGATTTCCTGGCCAACCTCAAGGGAAGTACGATCCCTACTCCACTCATTATAATCCTAGTTGGCGAAATCATCCAAACCTGAGTTACGGGAATCAAGGAGGACAGACAAGATATCCTCCTCAGCAATTCAATAGGCCAACACAAGCACCGACACAACCATCTAATTCAGGTATGTCCCTAGAAGATATTGTGAAAGCTCTCGCGACTAACACCCAAAAATTTCAACAGGAAACGAGAGCTAGTATTCAAGACTTGGGAAATCAAATCACACAGCTGGCCACTTCAATTAGCAATTTGGAGGCTCGAAATTCAGGGAAATTACCTTCACAAACGGTAGTAAACCCTAAGGAAAATGCTAGTGCAATGGTGTTAAGGAGTGGAAAAGAAGTGCAATCCAAACCGCCATCACCCAAAAAGAGGAATGAAAAGAAAGACGAAGAGGAAAAAGCCGAAGTTGCCAATGAAAATCCAATCAAGGTAAATTCCGATTCTCTTTTGCATACGAGTTCTAACAATGTTGCACCACCTTTTCCAAGCAGGTTTGAAAGATCCAGGAAGGAAGACTATGAAAAGGAGGTTTGGGAAACTTTCAAAAAGGTAGAAATAAACATACCTTTGTTGGACGCCATCAAGCAAATACCCAAATATGCAAAGTTTTTGAAGGAGCTATGCACAAACAAGAGGAAGATGAAAGGTGATGAGAAAATAAGGGTGGGGGAGAATGTGTCTGCTGTCATCAAGAGATCTCTACCCGAGAAATGTTCGGATCCAGGTATGTTCACTTTACCCTGTGTTATTGGTTTGAGAAAATTTGAACGTGCTATGCTAGATTTAGGAGCATCAATCAATGTCATGCCATATTCTATCTATATTGCTCTAAATCTAGGTCCTTTAAAGGAAACTAAAGTGATTATTCAATTGGTTGACCGTTACTCGTGTATCCAGGAAGGGGTTGTTGAAGATGTTTTGGTGCGAGTTAACGAGTTAATTTTTCCAGGATTTTTACATCTTGAAAATGGACGAAGACACCATTACAAATTCAGCACCGCTACTATTGGGAAGACCGTTCATGAGAACAGCGAAAACAAAGATTGACGTGGATGAGGGTACACTCTCCGTAGAGTTTGACGGCGAGATTGTGAAATTCAATATTTTTGAAGCAATGAGGTACCCGAACGAATGTCATTCGATTTGCTTTGCTAATGTCATTGATTCGATTGTGCAGGAAATTTTTGAAGAAGAAAATGACACAAATCGTGCATTGGACATTCAATTCAATACTAAGGAAGAGACGGTCGAGATTTGTGAAATTTCAGAGTCAATATTGGAACAACAACCAAGGTCTTTGAATTCGAGTACCATACTTCCTATTTTTCACAAGAAAATGTTACCTTCTGTTTTGCGGGGCTCCAACATTGGAATTGAAAACCTTGCCGGATCATCTTAAGTATGTGTACTTAGGTGATAGAGAGACCTTGCCCGTTATTATAGCAAGAGAGTTGACGGAAGAGCAGGAAAATCGGCTTCTACAAGTTCTAAAAGATCACAAGACAGCAATCGGTTGGACCTTAGCCGATATAAAGGGTATTAGTCCCTCAATTTGCATGCATCGAATCCTTTTGGAAGAGGACACTAAACCAGTAAGGGAATCACAAAGAAAGCTGAATCCAATCATGAAAGAAGTGGTGATGAAGGAAATTCTCAAGCTTTTAGATGAAGGCATAATTTATCCAATTTCTGACAGCAAGTGGGTGAGTCCAATCCATGTGGTACCAAAGAAAACAGGGATCACGGTGGTAAGAAATCAAGACAATGAGTTGGTACCCATGCGAGTCCAAAATGGTTGGCGAATGGTCATTGATTTTAGGAAGCTCAATTTAGCCACTAGAAAGGATCACTTCCCTTTACCCTTTATTGATCAAATGCTAGAAAGATTAGCCGGAAAATCATTCTTTTGTTTTCTTGATGGTTTTTCAGGTTATTATCAAATCGTTATTGCACAAGAAGATCAAGAGAAGACTACATTCACATGTCCATTTGGGACGTTTGCTTATAGAAGGATGCCTTTCGGTCTATGCAATGCCCCAGGTACATTTCAACGGTGTATGTTAAGCATTTTTTCTGAATATATTGAGCATTGCATTGAGGTCTTTATGGATGATTTCACGGTTTACGGTGACTCGTTTGATAGTTGTTTAGGGCATTTGATCAAAATTCTGAAAAGATGCATGGAAACGAACTTGGTTTTGAACTATGAAAATTGTCATTTCATGGTGAAGGAAGGCATAGTGCTAGGACATGTGATTTCTTCTAGAGGTATTGAAGTAGATAAGGCAAAGGTTGATTTGATTAAGAGCTTACCTTACCCTACAAATGTTAGGGAAATTCGTGCTTTTCTTGGACATGCAGGTTTTTATCGCAGGTTTATTCAAGATTTTTCAAAGATTGCATTGCCATTATCCAAGTTGCTTCAGAAAGATGTACCTTTCGATTTTGGGATAAAATGCAAGGAAGCCTTCGACAAGCTTAAAAACCTGTTAACTATTGCACCAATCATTCAACCACCTGATTGGAATTTACCTTTTGAGATCATGTGCGATGCAAGCAATTTTGCTGTGGGAGCGGTTCTTGGCCAGCGGATCGATAAGAAGAGTCACGTCATTTACTACGCTTTAAGGACATTGAATGCTGCTCAATGCAACTACACTACCACTGAAAAGGAGCTCTTAGCCATTGTTTTTGCTTTAGATAAATTCAGATCTTATTTACTTGGTTCTAAGGTAGTTGTGTATTCTGATCATGCAGCTTTGAAGTATCTTTTGGCGAAAAAGGAGTCAAAACCCAGGTTGATACGGTGGATTCTCTTGTTGCAAGAGTTTGATTTGGAAATCAAGGATCGAAGTGGAGCTGAAAATTCGGTAGCTGATCATCTAAGCAGGTTAGTAAAGGAAGAAGATCCTATACCAATTTCTGAAATTTTTCCAGATGAACAACTATTTCACTTGAAAGGTATTACCCCCTGGTATGCAGATATTGTGAATTATTTGGTTACACACATCTTGCCTAATGATCTTAGTAAGTCAAGGAAGGATAAAATTCGATATGAGGCAAAATACTATGTGTGGGATGAGCCTTATTTATGGAAATTTTGTTCTGATCAAATAATTAGGAGATGTGTCCCAGAGAATGAACATAGATCCATTTTAGCATTTTGTCATAGCTATGCTTGTGGGGGAGGAATTCATGAATCCATGTCATCTCTCTATTTTCCTTCGAATTCCATACTCTTTTGATTTTCATCTGAAAATGATCTTTGAGTTAGCATTCATTGTTGATTTGAGTTGGAATCCATGAAAGAGACAAGTGTGATTAGTTGTATTTTGGACAAAAATTGTTTTAAGCATCCTATTGACTGTGACGATTGAATTAGATACAAATGTGCAAGATTCGATACAATATTACATACTTTTGTGAGCATTTGAGCCTTGAGAGCATATAATCATTTTTGTTCTAATTTTTTTGTGAGTGTGCATCAATCATAGTGTGTTTATTCTAGAACTTGCTTTGCAATGCTTTTCAAGATCACATTCATGAATTCATGCATTAATATGATGGGGGCAATTAGGTTTACACACTTTATCTATCTTAAAAAAAGACCTTCCCGTGCATACTTATTCCCTAGTGAACCAAATTGAGCATTTATCCCTTTTTCTTTGATTATAACCTCACAAATTGACACACAGCCTTCTTTTTACGCTTAACCTTCTTTTTGGCCCTTATATCAAAGAAGCATGTGTTAGGGCTTGAATGGATGGAAATTTGCAAAGGAAATGGGATAATTTTATGTTGGGGAGTATTTTTAGAAATTTATTCATTCGATTTATGAGATTTGTATATGCACTACATGTTCTTCCTTGAGATTGATATTCGATTGTTCTCTCTTCAAAAAAAAAAAAAAACAAAAAAACAAAAAAAAAAAAACAAAAAAACCAGAAAAGAAAAAAAAAATGAGAGAGAAGAGAAAAGTATTCAGAAATATGATCGATGAATGATAAGGTCTTGATTGAATCATTTTTCTTGGGTTGATTGTACTTCATGTTATGGGATGAGTTGATAGTAGGAATATTTTGAAATTTTTGACATGCTTCTTTGGTGTATATTACACATCATTTTTAACTTTTTCCTACCCATACCTAAGCCAAGTTACAACCCATGTAAAGACCCCCGGATTTTTGTTCTGAATTCATATATTCAGTGGTGGAGATTTGATTAATAAGCAAGCTTATGGTAATAGCATACTATGATTTGATTTTGAGAGTTATCGATAAATTCCCTTTAAACACTTGAGTGCATAGAGCGATTTCCTTGTGAGGGTAACGGATTTTGTTGCATTGAATTCTGATGATATTGTTGAGTGTTGTTTATTTTTTTTTTAAGTTCTATGTGGGGCTCCTATTTTTTTTCTTTTAAAGTTACACAACTATGATTACTTGCTCTCTGGATTGTGGTTTTGATTTGAATGTTTCATGTGTCATTGCTTGAGGTTGTTGGATGATGAAATGAAGGAGGGGAAGGAGTGAAGAGGAGAATGGTTGTGTGACATTGGGATAGAGAATGCTTGAGGACAAGCATTGGTTTAGTGTGAGGGAATTTGATAACATGCAATTTATTGAATTTATTTTTTGTTATCATGGTTTGAATTTGATTGTTTAATGCCCTAATGATTGTTTTTATTGAATTTTATTTTTAGGAGGTTGAATTTGAAGATTTGGAGTACATTGGGCTTAATGAAGCAGTTTTGAAGCGAATTGAGTCAAGACACTTTATTGGGCTTTGAAGAAGAGGAGATTGAATTTTATTTCAACATTTTAGTAGTATTTTTATTTTTAGTAAAATCTGTTTTTTTAGTAGGAGTGAACTTTTGTAATCTCCTAATTTTGGAGACTCCTAATTGATTTAGAAGTCTAGAGGAAGGAAAATAGGGTATCAAATCTTAATACCTTTTCATTCCACACGCTAGGGCCGGCTGCCTCCTCACCTTTTCATTCCAAAAACAAAGGCTGCCTCCTCATTATTTATTCACAAAGATTCTTCACAGGAAGCTTACATTCTCACAGGGGGCTAATTCAAGAGACCACTGTTCATATTTGTTTCCAAGAGGGTGGACGGCTGCTACCATTTAAGTTTTCCTTCCTTTCTTAATTAGGAATTTTTATTTTTCTTTTATTTCTCTTGTGATGATACTTACCACCATGTGTGGCTAATTTTTATTTCTGATTCAAGGGGAATTTTAATCGATTGTTCTTCATTGTGAGGTTATGTTCTAAATTTAATTTCTTACTTTTATTCAAGTATTCGTTGATTCTTGATTTAATTTTTAGGGAAACCTAATATTGGTTAATCTGACAATTTAATTCAATATTAGTTTTTCTATTGCTATCCAGGAATTCAGTGATCCGTAATTGTCATGAACGAATGGTATAAGTAGCAACTAGGTTATTTTTGTTTATGGGTATTTTACCGGTAATCAATTGACCTAGGGAATCAATGGAACAAAATTGAGTAATTGCGGCTATCCCAATTATTTATATTTTGGTTTAACTGTTTTCACAAAACGTAATGCTATCATTATATTGATATGGAACGCTATCGTGCCCAGTCGGTTAATGATAAGTTTCGATTAGATGCTGGGTTTGGTCGATTAAATTAGGAAAACACAAGATTTATTACGGCTATCCTAATAGATCTAAGGTTAAATGCTTGAATCGCAAGAATAATATTCTAACCAATGATCAATGAGACAATCGAATATATGAACCCTTGGATCGGAGTTTTGTTAATTGATTCTTTTCCTTAAATTTTAGAATTTGCATTGTTGATTTGTTTCTTATTTTTAGGTTAGTAATTTTTATTTAGTGAATTTTATTTTAGCAATTTATTTGAAAACCCCCCAATTTTATTTTTAACATCGACTAGGAGATTAAATTAATTAGTTCCCTTGGGATTCGACCTGGTAACCACTATTGCTACAGTTTGTTGCATTGGGGGAAATCAGTATTAATTTGAGGGCTTCGACAACCCGACCACAAAGCTCGGGCTCGGCCTGTTTAAAATTTTATGGGTCTGAGCCCGGACTCGGCTCAAAAAAATTTGGAGAATTCAGGCTCAAGCTCGGCCCAAGAAATTAAAAGGGATTCGGGCCATTTTGGGCCAGGCCCGAGCTCGATTTATTAAAAAAAAAAAAAAAAGAACAGAGATGGGTGAAGGAGGAAGACGAAACAACAAAGTTTGAAGAGATTCTCTGACTCCTTTGCTTCTTCGGCCATTGATCCGTTTTAGATCTGACTCTTCATCCTGGGTTGATTTTCAGTGGCAAAATAGAAGAAAAAAGGTCGAAGAGTAGAGAGGGAGCAAGAAAAAAAAAAGTAAAAAAGTGTGAGGGTGAGAGAGGGAAGAGAGGGTGAGTGGAGAGTAGAGAGTAGAGAAAGCGAAAAAAAAAAATTGGGGTTAGTCAGCGATGGTCGAAGAAGACAGAAGGGCCATTGCTAAAAAAAAAATGGCTGAGTGAAGAGCAAAGAGTGAAGGGAGAGTGAGAGAGGAAAGAGTGTTTCGAAATTAGTGAAGGGAAAAGTGGCGTTGGAAACCAAAGAGAGAGAGAGAGTGTGAGAGTGAAGTGTGTCTTGAAATGTGTGTTAAAGTGGTGTGAGAAAATACTTGTCTTTCTTCCCCATCTAAAATCAAATAAAAAAAAAGTATTTAATTTCAAATGGACCGGGCCCATAAAGGGCCGAGCTCGCTAATGTTCAAGCTCGGCCTGAAATTTAAACGGGCCCATATAATGAGCCCGAGCTCGGCCCGACTCTAAAATGAGTCAAGCTCGGCCCTTCAAAACGAACCGAACTCGGGCTAACCTAGCCCAATTTCCAGTCCTACTCATGGGTGCAAGTAAAACCTTTACCCCCTACTTGCTTCTCAGCTGCAGGTGAAACTTTTACGGTATTTCATCTCAAAATACGCACAACCTTACCAGTTGTCTTTCTCTTTTTAAAACCCAACTAAGAAAACCTCTCGATTTTTTAGAACATTTTATATAGGAGATAGGTGAACGTTATAGAGATTGAAGTTATATTTCTCGGGTGTAACACAATTAAGCTTACAAGAGATTATACGCTAGAATGAGAAATGTGTATAAGACAAAGAGTGTTTTTCCTTAATAAAAAGAGAGATTTTTAAGTCAGTTGTTAGAGTGCATTCTATTTATTCATTGATTGATTTTCCTCTCTCTTCTTTATTTTTGTTTCTTCTTTACTTTGGCATTTGTAGATAAATTCAATAAAGTCGTTGAAGAGTTGGTAAGTTTGAACATTGGGTAATTAATGGTCTTCACCAACCTTTGAATGTTTTCGATAGCCATCATTAAATGTTTTCCCCATTGTTGTCTTTAAAGTAGCTCTTTACTTCTTTTTGTTAAGCAAATCATATCTCAAGAAAATTTGAAGCGTCTTTTTACTGTAAAAGGAATGTTATATTGACAAACTAAAGGGATCTTTGATATTGACTTTGAATTCAAAATTTTGATTAATTAAAGAATTTGTTTGGTCCATGTCATCAGTCTTGAACAGTCAATGAATATTTTTAATTCCATATTATTTCTTTCTTAAACTTCTTCTATGAATAAATGGTAAATGAGATTAGATAGATTCTAAAATGTGGAGACTTTCAGTAAGCCTTTGATTTGGTTTGGTCAATTAGATAAGCACTTTTTTCCTTATAATGTTTGATGATTGACTGCTTGAATTATTGGTTTGCTAAATGAGGAGAGTAGGTTGGCCATTCATGTTCTGGTTGGCCGTATGAGCATAGTGGGTTAACCACTCGTACTTAGCAGTTGACCGCTTGAGCACACAATGCACTCAAGATCCCCCACTTGAGCGCACTAGTGCACTCATGGTCTACTAGTGTGCCATCAGTTCATGTGGCTAGCCGCTTGAGTGCTTAGAACGCTCGTGGCTGACCATTTAAGTGCTTAGAGTGCTTGAGCGCTTAGAGCGCTCATGGCTGGCCATCTTGCACACGGTTGGCCGTTTGCATGCTTAAGCGTGCAATTGGCCACTTGCACACTTGAGCGCACGTGGTAGGCAGCTTACATGCATGAGCATGCATGGCTGATCACTGAATGCTCATAGTTGACTGCTTATATGCTTGGGCACATGCGGCTGACTACCTGTGCACATTACACGCACGCAATCACGTGGTCGACCTTTCATCTTATGTGGTCGACTATTCAGATGATTGTACTTGGCTTAATTTTTAGATCATTTGCTTAGCTTAGTTCTAACTTTATTTACTCTGTAATAATCATTTAAGTAAATGTCCATTTACTTAATATATTATATGTAAATAAGAAAGTACTCCCATTTGATTTCAATAAAAAATATTTCAAAACCTAATTCCTTAATAATAGAAAGTCAACTCACCCTGCAAAAAGCAAAATTTTGATTTTGATTTTTGAAGGAGTTTTTTTTGAATAGTTAACGACTTAGAAAATTCTGAAAATATGTTTTAACCTAATTGATATATAGGGAACAAATATTGTCATTTTTTATTCTCATTTTCTTAATAGTTCAAAAACTTATATTTTGAGTACTTAGTTTCTGACAAGTTGATCAAATTTAGATTTTCAATATTCTAAATGATTTATTTCCTATCCAACTCACTTACATGAGTAGCACCATATCTACTGTCAATACCGGATTATTTCACCCTATTGTGAATTTGTTCTCTAGTGATATAAACTATTAAACTTTATGTCAATTAACTTTATGCATTTTTTTCATACGTATCACTCTCTTTTTTTCTTGTGAGTCGACTACTTCTTATGTTCCAAATTCTTTTCTTAATCTTTCTAATCATATTTTGCTTATCATCAAAATATATAAATATGTCAATAATCTCTCCCTTTTTTATGATAACAAAACATTCTGTTATTTTGATTTAACTCCTCCTTAATTTGTACTCTCGATATATCTAACTACATATCATTTAATCCAAGTTACATCCAATCTAAATTTCTTATATTTTTCCCTTTTTTTGTTATCAACAAAAGGGGTTACCTATACGTATTCAGTCCAAGCATAATATAATCAGATCTCCCTTTTTTTAAACTATCAAATTTATCTATCAATCTATGCTAAGATTTCATTTTGTTTGAGATTTTTGATATAACCTCCCCTTAACATACAACAATTTTTATCACATATATATATATAACTATTTTCTAATAATTGTTCTCCTTGTTTCATTTGGACCATCATATGTTGCTATATAATGCAAATACACTTAGCCATTATTTAAACATCAAACATATTTTTTAGTCATAGATATTTCTCCCCCTTATAATACGTCACTATTTTATGCCTATTTTTCTCTATTTTCTTTTCCTTAGATGATGTCATTATATACCTATTTTTCTATATTTCTCTCCCCTTTTTGTCATTTACATAAAGGATAGTCACTAATGATCTGAAAAATCATTCTTTATTCTTCTTGTTTGTTTGTTTTGCTTAGATGTCTTTCCTCTTTCAATAACTTTCTCCCCCTTTAACTTTATTAATTCTTTGACTTCCTCTTCTTTTTAATAGATTTCTTGTTAACTCTTTTCCCATTTTTTGTTATCAACAGAAAAAGAGACCAATTTAAAACTTATAGGGAAAAAAAATAGCCCAAAATTAAGATCATTAATCTATTGTTAGGGGTATGAAAATCCCCCTTATAGTTTGCCTATGTGCAACATTAAGGACTTTAGATAAATGTAGTTCAAGGCATACTTAAACATTTATGGAGAATGATTTTGGGAGAGCATAGAAACTGGAATGTGAAGATGAGTTCAACTCATCAACTCATGACTCATTAATATATGCCTTACACTTATGTATAAGCTCTGTGTTTTCTATACTTAAATTTCCTTTATTCTTACATTTAGCTCTAAAGTGAATAAGAGAATTTTATAAGTGAAATGCATGTCTTAACTTCCAACATGTATGTCACTTAGTATTTGTATTGTGTGTCATGTTGGCTTTTCACTTATACAAAATTCAAACAAGGTGATCACGCAAAGTGAAACATCAAAGAGAATCATGAGCAAAACAAATTGAGATTCATATCATTCAGAGAGAGGGATAGTCTTTAGAGTGATCGAGTAGTTCTTGAGTCATGAGAGGATTTGCATTTGGCAATGGAATCAATCTTGTTCTCAATCTTTTGAGGCTCCATTGCAAATAGGGCATGACATTGTCTTACTTTGAGATTCTGTTAGCTTAGATTTCTAAATTCTTTCCCAAAAAGTAATTATACTTCAAAAGGATGGAAAAAGCATACAGAATTGTAGAATGAATAAAGTTTCAACAAAGAGTTCAGATGTAGGTGTAAAGGAAGAGGATTTAGTAGAAGGTTCAGTATATGGTTAAGAAGTAGAAATAGAATCGGTAACAGAGAGATTAGACAGTTCTTTGATATTTTAGGAACTATGTTGGAAATATGCTTCCTCTTAAACTATGCTTGTATTCATCATATCGCTTTATTTGTTTTTCTCCTTAGATTTAATATTTCTGAAAAGAAAAATCTTGAGGAACTTCAGAATTTTATAGTGATTGTAGTGAAGGGCTTTAGAAGCTGTAAATGGAAGAGAGTATGGTTGTGAATGGAGGAGAGTATGGTTGTTCATTTCTTTTTGTAAGGGAATTCATATTTTATTTTATTTTATTTTATTATTCTTAGATCTGTGAGTTTTGTCCCTTTAATCTGATTTTGCATTTTATCCAAACTTTTCTAGATTATTTGTAAGATAATATACTAATATTAGGAAGAGTCACCTATCACTTTGATTTCTATTTCAAATCTTTCTCCCTTTTGAGCTCTTTTTCCAAATTTCATGCCCATTTTTGCTTTAATTACAGAGGAAGCTCCAACATCATTTTTCATTTTTAACTCCAATGCTACCTCTTTTATAAATTATTTTGCTAGGCAAGAGTAATCAACCTGGACATACATTAAAGAGACTGCTATCATATTCAAACTCTATTTCTTTCAAAAGAAATCCCAATCAATGAGACATCCTAAAGTCAAGATGCAAGTAGAGAAGTATTTAGCAAAGAGCTTACTCTTAACAGTTGAAGGAAACGATGACTAGTCATACTTTGATAGGAGTTTGAGTTTGGGAGCCATTTGAGAATGATCTTTGCTGAAGAAGGTTTGTAGAAATGTTCTGATAATCTCATAGAGATGTTTTGATCAAAATGTAGTGTTAATGTTCGGAATAAGTTACAATAGATTGGTCGACTTTATAACTCTTTATTTAGTTTATTTATAAGAAGTAAATGAGTTAGGTGCAAGTTGTTGAAGTAGGCCATGATGATTTGAGAGGATATTGAGCAACTTGTGAGAATCAAGAGAGGAGAGCTAGCTACTTGTGAGCATCTTTTGATGGTTGTGCTTAGAGTTTTGTGAAACAAGTTGAAAGGTCACAAAAGTCAGCTAGGTGGGCTATTTGGTGGTTGGTCGGCTGCCTAAGCCTATGGCCTTGAGCGGTTGGCTGCTTCCTTAAGAAGTCGGTTGTGTGAAGCATAACAGTTGGTTGCCTTAGTAGGCTGTCAACTGAGTGAAGCAAATGGTTGATTGCCTTGTGAGGTCGGTCAGCTAGATGATTAAAGTCTTTGGGGGTTGTCCGAGAATGTGAACGGTGAACTGAAAGTAATAAATCACACATAAAATGTTCAATTCTAATTATAGTTTACTATTATTTTTTTTAGTTTAACTTCAATGTGTTCTTTTCTTTACTTTCCCATTATAACCCTCACAACCTTTAAATTTATATTTCAACCTTATTTCTTTTGTCATGGAGTTTGTGTGCTTTAAGCTATCAATTGAATGTCTTTCTTTATTTAACTTAGTATCTAATCTTCTAAGAGTTTTAAGTTGATGGATAAACCTAAACATATTCTGAACACTTATGAATTCTAATTTCTAAATTTAGTGTCTATTCCCTAAACTAGAAATTTAAGTAAATTTCCTTTTTATATATTTTGACTAGTTCCTATGTCAGAAGTATATGATAAAACTTATAACATACAAAATTCAAATAATATTTTCTCAAACAAACTAAACAACGGTTATATAAATATCACCTTTTAACAGTTACCTTGTCTTTTGAATTCTAACATACCTCCATTGAGCATCATGCTTTCAATCTTCTTTTTCTTAAATAAATCGACAAGATATACTCAATCTTTGTCCTTTGGCACCTAGATTTACTTAAATTCGGTATTGTTAGTGTTTAACAGTTTTTTGAGAACCCATTTCAATTTTATTTTAATTTGAGATACTGGATTGTTGCTAAGCCAACATTCATTCTTAATATGACCGAACTTCTGACAGTAGTAATACTTCATAATTTCTTGGTCTTTTTGAATTTAGGCTCATTTTCTTGATGTGTTTACAGTGATGTGGATAGTGTCCAAACATCATATAATATTGATATCTATCTCGTGGTTTATCATTCTGTGAGCTAGGGACAAAGAAGTTATAGAGTTTCTTTTGGGTAATAGCCGAATTGATTCCTAATCTAACTTGGTCATATACTGACCTTTGGGCTTTTAATATTAGATCTAGATTTTCTTGGCCTTTGGAAAATTTATATAATAGAGAACTTAGTCTTTTCTTCCTATCTCTTTCTAATTCAATTCATTTTCTAAATTTTCAGTATTAGATATATCATTGCTATTATTTTTATTCTTTAAGTTTTTTACTTCTGTTTTAAGGTCATCAGCTTCCTCTATTATTTTCTTCATTTCATCTTGCAATGCATTCTTTTATTGCCCTAAGTTATCATTCTTTTTCTCCAGTTTTTCATTTTCCGCCTTTAATCTATTCCTTCCCTCTTCTATTTCACTCATATATTTCTTTAATGATGAGTTTTCTTTGATAACTTTCTTAAGATGCATAAGTGATTCTACTAAAACCTTATACAGTTCATCCGTGGATAATTCATTATCAGAATTAAAAAAATTTGAAGAACAATCAGATGAGCAAGGAGAACTTACCTTATTCTTTTCTTATTCTTCTACCGTAAAGCATATGTGACTCTGTTCTTGGACAGTTCCTTCATTGGTCTTTTCATGCATGGCCTCTAATGTTTCCCAAATTTCTTTTGCATTTATGCATGGAGAGATCTTGTTGTACTTGTTTAAGCTTAATCTAAAGTGGAGGAGGTTAAGTGCCTTAAAATCTGCTCGATGGGCTCTTCTTTCCTTGGCATTCATGCACCTTATTGTGGTCAGAACTTTGACACCACTAATTTCATTAATTGAGAACTCAACTTCTTTTTCTATGATTTCCTAGACACTTTCATCCTCAACTATGATGAAAATCTTCATTTTATATTTCCAATAGCTATAATTTCTCTCATCAAAAAATGGAGCTCTATCGACTAACCCAGCTTCTAGTGGGATGCCATCTTCGTCAAGTGCCATGATTGATCTTCTGCTTCTGAGGATGTTAATCCGTATCACTAAAAATAAAATAAGATGGTTGAAGAAAGACAGTAGAACAGAGCACACAAAGTTTTTATAGTGATTTCATCAAATCCAATATACGTCTTGATAGTAATATTTTTGTACATTTAAATTATATCTTTTTCAATATTTATTTATGTGTTTTAGTATTGATTTGAATCATATTTTATGATTTTATATTGATTTATTTTCGTAGTCATTGACTTAAAAAATATGGAGCATAAGTTCTATTTTTGGATTGGACAAACAGTATTTTAGACATAACTTTTTTTCTTGATGTCCGATTGAGGTGATTCTTATGGTGTTAGAAAGAAGATTTCAAGCCCTATAATTCTTATGAAGACCTTAGAGGTTGGGTTAGACCAAAAGATATCTAAAAATTGAGTCGAACTTACTGCAATGCTGTGAAAATGGTAATAAGGTGCTATAATTTCGGATTTGCATTGCTAATAATTTTAGAAATTATCCAAATTGAAGAAAAGAGAGTTTTCAAGTGTTTGGAAAGCTGAAGATCATTATTAAGCAAGAAGAAGAAGTTTCCAAATCAAAATTAAAGACCAAACTTTCAAAAAATTCCAAATTTTCAAATTCTTTTTAGGGTTTTTACTCCTATATATATATAGCACTAGGATAGCAGCCTTATGCATGATTTTTCCTTTTATTTTTCTCACTCTTTTACCACTTTACAAATCTTAGCAGCCACCTCCATATCAAGGACTTCGACCTCCTTCATCATGTGTAAAAGGGTTGTAACGTTTTTTTTTTCTTGTTCTTCTTTTCAATATCTAGGAAATTAATTTATTTCTAAGACTTGATGAATTATATTTTTAATTAATTATATGGATTGATTTCTTTCTTTCTTTTAAGTTTTATTGGCATGATTATTGTTTGATGAGATTTTATTATTGATCTTAAT
This sequence comes from Dillenia turbinata, assembly GCA_037126225.1. Lineage (NCBI taxonomy): Eukaryota > Viridiplantae > Streptophyta > Magnoliopsida > Dilleniales > Dilleniaceae > Dillenia > Dillenia turbinata. The sequence continues at coordinate 19,245,064 of JBAMMX010000011.1, read as the reverse complement.
GTTTCAAACGTTTTTGGGTTCGACGTTTTAATGATTTGAGATTGAGTGTATGTATGACCAATATAATTGTACAATATTAGTCCAATAATAAAATTCATATAAACTTATGAGTATGACTATTGGTCATGTAATCTTGATGAGTCAAATTAGGAATTCATTATATGACCATTGGGTGGATCTAATCTAGAAAAATTTATCAATATCATTAATAATTCGTAGCCAATGAACTTAGAGATTGAAAAGATTCAATAGTGTAATAGATTAAAATAGATAAAATCGATGTGTTAAGGTTTTTATCATATTAGGGTTTTTGAATATTTAGGGTTTTCATATTCTGTTTGCGTTTTCTTAATTATTTTCACTTTGAATCGATTTGTTTAACTTAAATTAGGATTATTCATACTCGATAGTATAAAATATACTCATGGGATCAACACTTGTTTTGAACTATACACAACATTCGACAAGGGTATATTTATCCAGAATCGTGATATATCTAAATCGAGTAACACGTCCACTCCTAGACAACCCCTTATATTTTCACTATTTCTCCAAATAGTACAATCTACTTACTTCTCAGGTGCAAGTGAAATCTTACAACCCATTTACTTCACTCGTGCAAGTGAAATCTTCACAACCCACTTGCTCACAGATGCAAATGAAACCTTTACCACCCACTTACTTCTCAGGTGCAAGTGAAAGTTTTACGGTATTTTATCCTGAAATACTCACAACCTTACCAGTTGTCTTTCTCTCTCTAAGACCCAAACCGAGAAACCCTCTCGGTTCTTTAGAACATTTGATATAGGAGATAGGAGAATATTACATAGATTTAGGCTATACTTCTCAAGTGTAACACAATTAAGCTTACAGAAGATTACACACTAGAATGAGAAATGAATGGAAGAGAGAGTGTGTTTTTCCTTAAGAAATAGAGAGCTTTTTAAGTTAATCGTTGGAGTGTATTTTATTAGTTCATTGATTGATTTCCCCCTCTCTTCTTTTTTCTTGTTTCTTCTTTACTTTGGTATTTATACATGAATTCAATAGAGCCGTTGAAGGGTTGGTGAGTTCGAACGTTGGGTAATTAAAGCTCTATAACAATCTCTGAATGCCTTCGGCTGCCTCTATTAAATGTTTCACCCTTTGTTGTCCTTAAAGTAGCTCTTTACTTTTTTTTTGTTAAGCAAATCCTGTCCCAAGAAAATTTAAAGCACCTTTTTACTACAACAGTAATGTTAACTTGACAAACTAAAGAGACTTTCAAAAGATCGTAAGATGTTGACTTTGAATTCAAAATTTTGTTAAATAAAGGATTTGTTTGGTCCATATCATCAGTCTTGAACAATCAATGAATATTTTCAATGTCCATGTTATTTCTTTCTTAAATTCCTCTGTGAATAAATGGTTAACCGAGATTGGTTGAATTTTGGAATGTGAAGAGTTTCGGTTAGCCTTTGATTTGGTTCAGTCAGCCAAAGAAGCACTTTATTCCTTACAATGTTTGGCAATTGACCACTCGTATTATTAGTTGGTTGAATGAGCAGAGCAAGTGAATTTTCAGTTAACTGAATTAGTAGAGCAAGTTGACCATTCATGTTCTCAATTAGCCGTATGAGCAAAATAGGTTGGCCGCTTATGCTTAGTGATTAACCGTTCGAGTGCACAATGCACTTGAGATTACCTACTTGAGCACACTATTACACTCGGGTCCATCACTCGTGCACCTTAGGCACATGCGGCTAGCCGCTTGAGTGCTTAGAGTGCTCGTGGCTAACCACTTGAGTGCTTAGAGCGCTCATGGCTGGCTGCCCCTGCGCGTGGGTGGCCGCTTGTGTAGTTGAGCTTGCATGGCAGAGCTTGGCTTAATTTTGACCTTCCATCTTATGTGGTTGACCATTCAGATAACTGTACTTGGCTTAATTTTCAAATCATTTGCTTAACTCAATTCTAACCTTATTTACTCTATAATAGTCATTTAAGTAAATGTCCACATTTTACATTTGACATTCTATATTTCCATTTATTTAAGATGTTAATGTAAATAAGGAAATGTCTCTCATTTATATTCAATAAAAAATGTTTCAAAACCTAATTTCTAAAAATAAAAAGTCAACTCTTATTTGAAAGAGCAAAATTTCAGTTTTGATTTTTGAACGAATTTTGTTCAAAGGGTTAATGAGTTAGAAAAAAATCTAAAAAAGTATGTTTTAATCTAATAAATATATGGGGAGCAAATACCATCATTTTTTATTCTCATTTTCTCGATATTTGAAAAATTAATATTTTTGAGTATTTAGTCTTCAGTAAATTGATCAAATCTAGACTTTTAACATTCTAAATAACTTATTTCTTATCTAACTCACTTACTTAAGTAGTACCATTATCTACTGTCAGTAATGAATCATTTCACCTTGTTATGGACTTGTTCTTTAATGGTTTTTGTGTCAGTTATTTTTACGCATTTTGTCCATATATATCACAATTTTTTTCTTCTTGTAAGTCGACTACTTTTTATATTCCAAATTTTTTACTTAATCATTCTAATCATATTTTGTTTATCATCAAAACTATAAATATGTCAATAAAGACAACTTAAATATTTCATCTCATTTATAAGTCATAAGTCTAGATATTCGTGAGTGTATATGTTAAGATCAAAAAACCAAACTTATCAAGCTTTCAGGTCTTTTTACAAATGTGTTATAAAACAATATGAGGCCAACATTAAAATTCTTTGGACAGATAATGGTGGGTAGTATATGAGAACTAATTTCAAAAATTTTCTAGAGGAAAATGAAATTGTTCACCAAATTAGTTGCCACTACACTCCCTAACAAAAAAAATATATATATATATTGCCTAGTGCAAAAATAGGCATCTCCTATAAGTAGCTAAAACCCTCATGTTCTTTGCTAAAATGCTTAAGCATTTTTGGAGTGATGAGGTTAATACCATAACACATCTAATAAATTGCCTTCCAGCTAAAATTCTTCAAGGAAAATCTTCATTGGAGTTGATTAGAAAAGACAAACCATACCTCTCTCATCTTAGAGTTTTTGGGTGTGTTCATCATCATCATATTCCTAGGCACTTTATAGACAAGTTAGATGCTAAAGGAAGGAAATATGCTTTTATTGGGTAGTTCAATTCAAAAGGGTTATATTTGTTTTGAACTCGATACTAACAAGGTATATACATTGAAAAATATGATATTTGTAGAAAATGAATTCTTTTTTGTAAGAGAGAAAAAGATGACAATTCATCTAGTAATGGCTTGCAAATCTTCTGCAATGATTCTATTAATACTTCTCTAATCCAATAGTAATTCAAGGATGAGAACTCTCATTCAAGGGGAGACAATGAAGAGGGAGGAGTAAATGAGCCTGAAAACCAAGAGAAATCATCTGAAGAAAGAGAAAAAGGAGAAAGATTTCCTACCTTTACAGAATCTAAAGAGGAAAAAAGACTGCCCTATCCACCAACTCTTCAACTTCGATATTCCACCAGATTGAGGCTTCCCCCTTCTGAGTGGATGAATAAACAATTTTATTACAACTCCGAGATAATCCACTTTCCTATTTCAAATTACTGTCGTGCATCTAACACTTTCTTAAACCATCAATAGTTCTTGAGTGGAATTGACTCATCACAGGAACCTAAAACTTTTGATGAAGCAAATATCAAACTCGAATGAAGACAAACGATCCATGAAGAACTAGATGCGCTGAACAGAAATGGGATGTGGGAGATTACCATACTCCCTAAACAAAAAAAGGCCATCGAGTGTAAATGAATGTACAAAATCAAGTATAGAAGTGATGGATCCATTATACACTACAAAGCAAGACTTGAAGCTAAAGGATTCACACAAACCTATGTAGAGGACTCCGTCGAGACTTTTGCTTCCATTACCAAAAAGAAAACTATAAGGTTTTGGTATTGGTTGTAACCAATGGAGGATGACCAATGTATCAAATGGACGGAAAAATTGCTTTCCTCCAAGGAGACTTAGAAGATAAAGTCCACATACAAAATCCCCAAGGATTAGATGAGGATTCAAATAGCAAGGTGTGTCACATTATAGTAGCAATCTATAGGTTAAAACAATCTTCCCGTACTTGATATGCAAAATTAAGTTTAACACTTATTAGTAACAACATTAAGAAATGCATTAGTGATTCCTCCATGTTTACGAAAGTCAACAATGAAGAAATCACTATTGTTCTCATTTATATAGATGATATAGTTGTTATCGGAAGTGATATAAATGGTATTGATCAAGTTAGAACCTTCCTTAAATCTACTTTTGAGTTAAAGATTTAGGAAAACCTAAAGTATTTCTTAAAAATTGAGCTTACCTATTCTCATAAAGGGTTGGTTCTATGCTAAAGGAAATATGTGCTTGATCTCTTGCAGGAAACGAGGAAAGTAAGAGCAAATCTAGCGATAACACCCATATCCATAGTTGAAGGAGCAAAAGGTGATGAAGATACGTTATAGAACAATCCTAGATATCAAAGGCTTGTAGTAAAGCTCATCTACTTCAACATCATAAGATCAGATATCACCTATGTCGTGAACTTAATCAGCCAACGCATGCATGCTCCAAGGGTTTGAGATTGGAAAGCAGCAGAAAGAATTCTCAAGTATCTAAAAGGCACACCATGAAGGGGAATTCTTATGAAGAATAACTACAATATGGAGATTCACAGCTACTGCGATGTGGATTGGGTAGGAGATGTCATGGATAGGAGATCCACCACCTGTTATTGCATGTTTGTGGGAGAAAATCTTATGATATAGAAAAGCAAGAAATAATTCGTCGTGTCTAGATCCATTGTGAGGGTCAAATATAGAGCCATGGTAACAGCTACAAGCAAAATAGTCTAGTTAAAGACCTTACTCGAGGAGATAGGATTTCCCACAATCACCCATATTCCTTTATATTGCAGTAATCAAGTAATCCGGTATTTCTTGAAAAAACGAAGCACATTGAGGTTGATTGTCATTATGTTTAAGAGAAATTAGAAGACAAGACAATTTTAACCTGACATGTTAGAAGTGAAGACCAACAGACCGACATTTTCACTAAGGAAGCAATCGAGAAACATCTTAAGCACGTCCTTAGCAAGCGAGGGTCCATAGACATCTATGCACCCAACTTGAGGGGAAGTGTTAAAAATAATGAGAAGATCAACTTCAAGGTGTTCAACTCAAAAATAGGACAATGTCCTAAACATTGGACCATTTTTTGCCCTGATATGTTGTCTAGAAATTTAGAGTTTCAAGCTCTTCTTTTCTAATTTAAATTTTAGAATTATGTAAATTATTTAAGGCCAAAATACATTCAAAATCAGGTCCAAGGAAGCCTAAAATGTATGGAGAGAAGTCCAGGAAGAAAATCCAAACCACAAGTGGCAATTTGATAGTGCATATTCCAATAATACAAAAAACTAGTGAGAATTTTCAAATTTGAATTCCAATAGCTAGTTTGACTTGCTTTCTTTCTCTACCGGCTAGTTTTCACATTTGTCTATAAATAGAGTCTTTTCTCCCATTGTAAAAGGATAAGGAAGATAATCTCTCTTCCTTTGTATCATATTATCTCAATAATACAAATCAGAATTTTTTCAAAATTTTCTACTCTTCTTGTTTAAAAATCCATCAAATTATGCAAGCCATATAATTTAGCAATTTTTTACACACCAAAAACTATTTCAATAAATTTTTAACAGAAGTGAGTTTTAGTAAAAGTGCAATAACTTGAATTATAGTTTTGGAATTGAGATGATTCTGATTGCTACTTAAAGATAAAACATAAGGTTATAACTTTTATATTTATGATTAAGCAACGGGAATATCCAACTCTTATAACTCAAAATTCACAATATGACATGAGTAGTCTTAATAAAATTAGCATAACTTTTTTCTACACATATAAGATTGAGGTGATTCAAATACCCATTTAAAGACAAGACATAAAGTTACGATTTTATGTTCAGAATTCAACTTAATTCAATCTAAAAAGTAGTTCAAAATCAAAAAAAAATTTCAGAATTGAAACAAGACAGAAATAGAATAGTTTTCTACAGAAAACTGCCAATTTAAAAAATTAATAAAAATTCAATTATGAATGAAACACTTCAAATCATATGTCATTTTAAAACTATGAAAGTCTAATTTCATTAAAAGAAAATTTCATTCAATTTACAGTTATTTAAAAAAAGTTATAAATTAAATATTGAAACATAGTTAAACTGTCCAACAGTTATAAACTAAATATTGAAATATAGTCAAACTATTTAACATGCAGAATTCATAGTTTTTATGCTTTTATGTTAAAAAATGTGTTTTTTTTCCTTCCATGATCCATTCTATCCTTGTTCTAATATCATAATCATACAAAAATATGTTATACATGATCATTAGGTATCAATTAAACATATACAAGTATGGTACTTGTCTCAAAATTGTAATTTTTTTCTTTGAATTTCTTAGCTTTTCCTCTTCAAGTTTTCTTTAGATTCCAAGGTTGTTCTCTATGTTTCCTACATCCATTTGTAGTTCCCAAAGATTAGGGTTACAATATATATGGATGGACTTTGTTTATTTCAAACTTAAATGGTGATATTAATGGAATTTGGGGTAGGTTTTTGTAAAAGAAAAATAAAATTCGGGAATAAGATTTTTAATAAGGGAAGAGTGTGAGATAGATTCTCCCTCTCTTCTCACACTTTCTTGTTTTTCTCTCTACCTAAGTGGGGTGTGGGGCCCCCCACTTAAACAAGCTTAGTGAGGTGTTAAGAAGGAGGAGTGGTGTGCCATGTCATGTGATGGTGTGGCATTGTTTTTGTACATCAAACCTTAATTTAGTTTTTTTGTTGTTTTATTCCAACCATTCTCATTCACCAGCATATCTCACTAGTCTGTACTAATTTTAATATTCTCAACATATGGCTAAAACCATAAACATAAAAATCAAAACATGTATCGCACATAAAAAAATTCAACAAATTTTGGTATAGTGCAATGTAAAAAAAATAATATTTAAATGTGTTCAACAAAATAAAAATAATTCTTACTTTAATGATTTCTCAAGATGGGACCTTACATCAACGATAACCAAAGGTTTAGCATAATCACCAAGGGGGGAGAGAGAGATGACATAGTAAGAGAGAGATGAAATGAGACTAGGGTAGCCAAAATAAACATAAGAGGGGGTAAGGAAAGGGCTTAGATTTTAAGTTCTCATGTGTTTGGCCAAAGCATGGGCTTTTGGGACTTTCGTATAACATAAAACCCAAGTGAGCTAGGGGTTAGGGTAGGGAATAAAATTGGGCTAGGCTCGTTAAATTAGGGCTAAAAGATCAATTGTCACACCTCCTCCAGATATATGTGTCCCTCAACTCAAAAGGCACTATAGTATGAGAAGTTGGGGCGTTACAACTTTTTATGTCCTATTATCTTCAACCTCCAATAACTCTAATCTATTCAAATGGCGCATGTTTAAAAATTGAAAACTTTTTTTATTAACTCGAAAAAATTTTGGTTTTCTCTCTTACATCAAAATTAAGAGTGTTTTTATATCATGAGATTGATTACTGTCATTTAGATTTTTAAGTTCTCTTTCGATTAAATTTGTTGCTTTGTTTTCTTAAAATTCTATTGTTTCTCATTGTTATTTTATGAATTCAAAATTGTTTTATTGAAAAAATGAGGAGAGAAGAATCTATTAATTACTCTCTCTCTCTCTCAGGTAATTTCATTCTCTCTCATGTATTCCTTTCATAAAAACCTTATTCCTTTGTTCTTCTCCTATTTTTGTTTGAATATGTAGCTCTAAGGAAGCATTTTCATTTTGCTTTATATATGGATGCAAATTCATTTAAAAAAAACTCAAGAAATCAGTTGTGATTATGATCTTTCTCTGATTTCAATTATTGATTTTCTTCCTTGTGTAGGATAAAGTAGGAGAAGTGTTAAATAAGATTAGGATTATAATGAGGTTCATGTGTTTTAGGTTCAAAATGTGATGTAGTAGAATTGGTATCTGCCAGAGCATAGACCTCATGAAAGGTCTTAAACCTTATTCCTTTAACTACAATTCTAAAACTTTCTTGCCCTCCCCTTGTGAATAATCTTTATACATCTAAATTTTTTACCTTTGTTTTTGTTACGAAAGTATCAAAGGAATTTAGATACTCTTAGAGATTTCTTACTAATTGTTGGAGGTGGATTTCTACTCCATAGATTCTGACTCCTTCAACTTGAGCGATTGCTTCGGAAGATGATTTGAAACCTATAAAAGACTGCTAGAGGGTGCTCTGATAGGGGAGGCTCCAACACTCAAGTCTGAAAGAATGATTTTTGATTGGAACGAAATAGACAGAGCACGAGAGAGAGAGAGAGAGATGAGAGCCCTGGGATTTGTGTGTCAAGTGTGTGATCTCAGAGAGCGTACCTAGATTTCAGTATGTCGAATACTTTTATATGTAGACCTCTTAGGAGCCATGTGTTCTCGTAGCATTATAATCATAGTTTCCTTGTGAAGAGGTCCAACAATCTCAGGATTCCATAGTCAAATATTCTCAAGAGATTTGTGATCTTTATCACTTAGAAAGTTTAACAATACATGTAGATTTTTTACTTTATTGATTAGTTTCCAAAAGTCTCATTCTTTATCTGGGGAGTGTGAGTATTGCCTTTGACCGATTGGAATAATGATTGGCCCCTTACCGATTTAGCAAAGGCGGTGTCGTTTCGGGTGTATCGAATACCTCTGAAGGTCACAAATTGGCTAGTTTATTACCGATGGTAATCACTTGATATGTTGGGCCGTGTCCACTATTTGGGAGATTGATCCCTAATTGTTAACACGTCTAGGCATAATATGCCTTCTCGAATCGTGGGCTCACAAAATTGAGCACTTTCTGTGATGGGCCTTTAGACCATGTCTCATCATTTTCCCTCGACTCATATTGTTTCGTAAGAAAGGCGTCATAAGTAATTATCATCGGAAACGTGCAAAGCTTTTGATGTGGCACATGCCGCTTTGTATCTCGTAAATCATCTCCGATGCTCTTTATAAAGTCAGACGTTTGAACGTACAGACACTTCTGTATTTTCTTTCTTTTCAGTGAACCATTGTTTTCATATGAAAGTTTTCTTTGAAAAAATGCCAAAGGGTTCTTCTTCATCATCTTACCAGAGTATCAATGACATAAAGAGCACAATGACCAAGAAAAAACTTCAAGGAGATCAGATTGATATGTTGCTAGGAGATAATTACAGACTTGTATCGGCCACGAACGAGGACAAGGCGAACAGGGCACCGGAGGGTCGCATTCTGATGTATGAGTAGTTAATGAAGTATGGTCTAAAAATCTCATACACAGGTCCGATTGGGGAAGTAATACATCAATGGAACATTTTTCCCACATTGCACCTCCCTGGCGCCTGGCGTGTGGTTGTTGTTGAGATTTCTTTGTTGGGCTTTTGTCTCATCTGTTTCGATTTTGAGATTTTGGCGGTCCTTTTTTCATTGAGGAGATATGGGAGTAAAGGTTCTATTCGGGGTTGGTATAGGTTGCAGACTCGCTCTGAGTCTAACTGGAAGTTTTACTATAACGAATCGATAGACAAAAGATAGATGTACAAGTACTTCTTTATGAAATTTTTGAGTAGGGACCTCATGCCGATACTACCTAGTGCCGATCAAGGGCCAATACTTGGGGTAGAGTCTTTGACCCTTTCCCATCATTCCTATTTCATGGAATCTGTCGGCAACTATTGTAAATCTACTCAGAGGAGCATCTACGTGGATTCTTTTATAAAGGACCAAATGTTATCCTTGGCGTGCTTATTGATCAGTGACAAAAGGAAGATCGACGAGCTTGTTCTGGTGGAGAGGAGAGAGAGAGTTGGTTGATGTTTTGCCTTTGGCAGAGGATGCTATCTTAAGAGAAGTCTCAACCGTCAAACAAATGAGGCCGAATGCTATAGCTATAGAAAAATATGCTAGTGCTTCTGGGAGCCACGCAACTTCTCTTCTTCCCTATCAGTTCATTAGTCGACCTTGCCCAGTGAGTTCAGTGTGTCATATTGAATGTCGTTCATTTGTCTGAGGATGTATGTTCTATAGGTTTTAACAATAGTGCTCGTGTGAGTGGTGATTCCTCATAGCATGTCAGGGCATCGTAGACCCCGTTGGAGAGATTTGTCTCAATTGATAGGTCAGGTCTGCATCGGTCTGTTCAGGGAGATTGATTTCAATGATAGGCCAGGGTAGCATTGGCCCATTCAGGGAGATTGATTCCAATGACAAGTCAGGGCGGCATCGCCCCGTTCAGGGAGATTGATTCCAATGATAGGTCAGAGTGGTATCGACCCATTTGGGGAGATCGATCCCAATGATAGATCGGAGCGGCATTAGCCTGTTCGGAGAGATTGATCTTAACGATAGATTAGGGCAGTATCGGCCCGTTCGGGGAACACTTAATGATTCAATTCAACTTACTTAGTTCATAAGAAAAAAAACATGTCATTACGATAGAATATTAATAACATGCCAATTGAATGTTAAGTGTTTAGGACGGTCCGCTAAGGGAAACTATAGAAACGATTACAAAAAGAGAAGAGTTTAGTGTTTACTTGGGAAATAGTTCAGGAGACTCCAGGTTGGATGACAAGGTCCCAATCTCGAGGGGAGTTCGAAACTTAATCTTCATGTGATTGATGCTACGCAAGGCTTCCATGGTGTTCAAGCCCAGCCTACCTAAAATGACGCTATAAAACGAAGGGAGCATGACCATGTTAAACATGGTGGTAGCCGTTACATGCTTCGATGGCAAGCCAAAAGTAATCAGGAGAGAAATAACACCTTCAGGGTATATCTATTCACTAGAGAGTTCTTTGACTGGACCCGCATAAGGTTGGAGGTGCACCAGACCAAACCCCATTCGTTGGAAAGCGTTTAAATAGAGGAGGTTGCACCTTGCTTCTTAGTTAATGAAAAATTTTTTGACTTCATACTGGTCGATTTTGGCAGTAATGATGAGGGGATCGTGACGATTATGATCAATCCCTATCAAATTTTCATCAGTGAAGTCAATAATTGGTCTTTTACCCTTAGGCTGCTTATTAATATGAGTCGTCAGTGCCTTTTAAGGAGTGGGGAAAGATGCTTCGGCTTTGTAGAAAATGGGTGCAATCATGCGTTCGGCTTTGTCCTTCAATAAATAATCTTGAGAGTCCGAGTCGGTTGGAAAGATATTGGTTGGGACGCAAGTTTCGTGGAGAGCACAATCGTCATAGATTTGGAGTATCACTCTATCTGGTTGATTGTAAGGTGATCGAGCAATCGTTTGATCATCTGGTTTGTTTTCTCATGGTAAAATTGTGTCAATCGGGGGAGGACATATTCCTCCATTCTGTACGGATGAACCTTTGTAGCTTTGTGCTCCGAACCAAGAATTCTACCTCATCCTTGAGCTTTTTGCACTCGTCTGCCATGTGGCCATAATCCCGATTAAAGTGATAATATTTGGTCTTGTCTTTTTTAAAGTCGTCTTCTGTAGAGCGAGAAAGCCATCTAATATATAGTTTGTTCTTGATCTGGAGCAAGACCTGGCTAAGAGTCTCATTCAGAGGTGTGAAAGTATTGAACCTTCGTTAAGGTGGGGGTTCTTGTCAATTTTTCTTTAGCGAAGGCTGTCGGGGCAATCAGATGCACTCTTTTTGGGACGATTGATTCTTGTGTTGATCAAATGCTTCAATGTTTTTGGCTGCAATATACTTTTCAGCGCGAGCATATAACTTTTGCATGGTAGAAGGGGATTCTCCGTGATCGACATTTTCATGCCTAAGGGGCAAGTCTCATAAGCAGGGCGGCTAATGCAATGGAATGATTCAAGGCTGGAACCTTCATTATCTCCATTTTGAATTTGTCTAAAAAGTCTCTCAAGAACTCATCGTCTCTTTGCTGTAACAGTAATAGAGAAGTAGACTTCCTTTTGGCCCTCGATTGATTACAAAATGGGCCTCGAATTATTGTCGAAACTGAGAGAAACTTTTGATATTATGCGGCAAGAGCAAGTTAAACTGCGTCAATGCATTGCCCTTGAGAGTAGTAGGAAAATGCTTGCACATATCAACATCCATCATGTCTCTTAAAATCATCACTGTTATCAAATGAGCCACATGGTCATGGGGCTTGATCGTATCGTCATACCTTTCTATGGGGGCAGAAGTATATCGCAAGGTACCGGCTCTAAAGAGACCATAGGATCAAAGAGTGACATGCCAGAGGGATAAAGGGGAGCATCGTTCCTTTTGGTATTAGCTCATTTGAGTTTGTCAGCAATGAGTTGCTTGACCTGTCTCCCTAGATCGTCCAGATCGTGATGAGAAGCAACTGAAGGTTCATAGTTTAGTCGGGGTGCAAGCCGTCAAGAGCATGCATACCTTGATCCTCCTGAAGAAGATTGTCTATCCGGTCTAATGGCATGGTTGAGTCCTAATTGTTTACTTATGTTCTGTATTCTGGACACTAGCTTTTTCAGTTGAAGATGATTGACTTGTTTCAGGGACATCGGCACAGAAGGCGCGACAGGATGTTCTTGAGGCGCAGGTCATGAGACTTGTTCTAGACATGGGGGTTGAGAATGAGTAGCGGGGTTATCCGTGGGATGAGCAAATGCCACTGGAAGTACGACATTTGTCGGGATCACAGTATGTCCATCTGCAACAGTTGTAGCCTTCGAGACGGTTTTAGTTCTTCTCCTTGGAGACATGGTGACTTGGTGATTCAGAGAGTTTGTCAAGATTGCTCTAGTCTATTTCCCACAAACGGTGCCAACCTGCTAAAGGTGAGTTTTAACTTCACAAATTCCGGCTCCTTCGACTCGAACGGTTGCTTTGAAAGATGATTTGAAACCTGCAAAAGACCGTCGAAAGATAGTTCGGTCGGGAGGCTCCGATAATTTAGTCAAAAAGAACGGTTTTCAATTAGAATGAAATAGACAGAGCACAAGAGAGAGAGGGGGAGCTAAGAGCCCCATGGTTTGTTTCAAATGTATGGTCTTAGAGAGTATACCTAGATTTCGGTATGACAAGTGCTTTTATATGTAGATCTTTTAGGAGCCATGTGTACTCATGGTATTGTAACCCTAATTTCCTTATCAAGAGATCTAACAATCTCGGGATTTATAGTCAAATATTTTTAAGAAATTTATGATCTTTATCATTTATGAAGTTTAAAAATACAATGAGATTTTTTTCCTTATCGATTAGTTTCCAAAAGTCTCATTCCTTATCTGGGGAGTGTGAGTATTGCCTTTGACCCATAGGGATAATGATTGGCTCCTTACGGATATGGCAAGGGTGGTGTCGTTTTGGGTGTACTGAATACCTCTGAAAGTCATAAATTGATTGATTTATTGCCGATGGCAATCACTCAATACGTTGGGCCTTATCCATCCTTAGGAGAGATTAATTCCTAGTTGTTGACATGTCTAGGAGTAATATACCTTCTTGAATCGTGGGCTCACAAAATCGGGCACTTTCTGTGATGGATCTTTGAACCATGCCCCATCACTTGTAATTGCCTCAACTCCTCCATAGGATCATAATAGGGATCGGGCACAAATTTGTACCAATGAGCCACTACATACTCCTCTTATAGAGGTAAATAGCCCCACCTGATAACATCTCTGACGCCACTATATTGCTCAATCTTCTAGATTAATGGTCCCCATGGGGAGCTTCAGCCGTGAAAAATCATTGTTCACTCCAAAAAATTCAATACTGTAAGTTATTCCCATCAAATTTCAATTCACCATTGTATTTCTTTTTAAGAAGTTGGAAATGTATCTGAAATTAATAAGAAACCAGTTGGCTTGGTAAGATGATGAATCGTGAGATGTATTAGGGGAATTGGGTGTGGGGTTTGGCTTAAAAGAGGCTAGAAAAGAGCATTGCAAATTGCAAACCCTAAATAGCCATCCTCATTTCTTCAAAAGGACGTTCCATCCTCAGATGGAGTGAGTTCACAATAACACCGGCTTCTTCTATCAAATTGGAAAATTGCTATCTTTGCCCAATCCCTTTCGCTTAAAGGGGAACCTGCCAGGTTCACAATCGGGACAGTTAGTTTACTAGCTTCAATTTCAAAACAGACATCTTAATCCCAACAGGGTAAGAGTCTGGTTTCCTCAATGTGTGTGTGCGTGTGTGAGAGAGAGAGAGAGAGAGATCCACCTGAGTTCATTTCCTAAAGCTTCTGTCAGAAAACCTAATTTTACTAATAAATTGTCACTTACATCAAAGAAAAAACAAAAGAACATAAAACAGTGCAGTAAAAGAAAATCAACATAAACCCTTTCTAATTTTTCTCAAACTAATTGTCTTTCCAATCTTTGCCCTCTTCTTTGCTAAGTAATTGCTCAATCTAGTTACATTGACACAAAGTAAACCAACCCCCAGGAAGAGAGGAGAGTGGGGGGATGCAAATACAATGTGTTGGACTTCTGGGGCTTTCCTAGTATGTTGGAGCTTGTTGCTTCAACTTTGCCTGTAAAACCAGTCCAGCTTCATCTGCTATGCTTTTCTTCTTGGCTCCAAGCTGCAATTCAATCACACAGTTCCATTAGAAAAGTATTAAAAGAAAGAACCAAAAAATCAAAAACAGACAATGCTTCACTTTTGATCAAGTCCAATTGGGACGAATCACAGAAACCAAAAGAGAGGGCCATTTCTACATTGCATTGCCTTCTCTCAGCCATAAGAAAACTGCATTTGCAATGCAAGATTTGCATAATCCTCCTTTTCCAGTACTTAATAAATCATGCCCAGAAATTTCATAATTTTTTTTTCCCTTTTCAGATTATGCTTCACTTTTAATCAAGTCCAATTGGGACGAATCACAGAAACCAAAAGAGAGGGCCATTTCTACATTGCATTGCCTTCTCTCAGCCATAAGAAAGCTGCATTTGCAATGCAAGATTTGCATAATTCTCCTTTTCTGGTACTTAATAAATCATGCCCAGAAATTTCATAATTTTTTTTCCCTTTTCCTCCTTTGAGGCTTGGGGGAGAGGGGGTTTGCTTTGCTTTGCTTTGGGATTGAGGCAATTCCCTGTTTTAGAAATTGGAACACTAGTAATCTTGGAAACAAGGACTTTTGCCAAAGCAAACCAAATTATAATCATGTCTGACGCTTGTTTGCACAAGACATGTACAAGATAAGGTGGACAAGATCAGATTGCATACTGGACTATTTCCTCCTACAAATCCTAGGAGATGCCTTTAGAACACAGCTTCGTCCAACAAAAATGTCTAAGAACTATAATTTTTCAACTTGAACTATGCACACTAAGAATAATGCAAATTTGGGATTAATCTTCATCAAGAAGATTAACCTCTTTTCACACATTAAATAGTACAAGCAATCCATGATAAAAACTGCTCCAAATGCTTAAGAACCTCACAAATGCAACAGAAATCGGCATCATTGCACTTAAGAACCTATGCTTTTGAAATGACTCCTCACATTGGGCTTTTTCCATACTGTAAACTTTATGCAGATCATTTTTAGAAAAAGTTTCAAATTTGTACTTTCTAAATTTTATGCCATGTCACTAGGATTCATTAAATAGTACAAAATAATAATTGATTACCATACAATGCCACATAATGTTCTTTTTCTGTCCCATATTTTAATAAGCATTTCAGGACCTCTAAATTAGAGAAATGGGCATTCATCGAGAGAGAGAGAGAGAGAGAGATGGGTAGCAATAATCTTTAATGTCATGAGTGTTCCCTATCATGTCCAGATGTTTCTTAATATATAGCATCTGGACATGATAGGAGCACGATATTTAAAAATATTTAATGATGTGACTTAACAAAGTTACAAATTCTTTTTTTTTTTTTTTTGTGGAGAAGTGATCAGACAAAAATCTCAAACTGTCACCAGAACTAAAACTACAGCCAAAGTAAATTACTAGGTGTTTTTCTCTTTTATTTTATTTATTTATTTATTTATTCGCAAATTCCTTGTATTTTAAGAAAAATTGGCTTAGTTGGAGAATGTTGTGCAACACAGCAAAGCTCCTAATATATCTAATTTGTGTTCCATAGAAAGCTAATTCTCCTTCTCTGTGTGTGTGTGTCTAAAATCAATTAGCAAAAACAACTTTGGCCACACCATCTTACAAACTTTAGTTTCTGGCTAATATTTTCACCAACTTTGACTTCAGTTAACGTTGTTATTTTTATCCAAAGGTTTCTATAGGGTCAAAATTGGTGAAAAATGTTTGCCACAAGTAGAAATGGGTAGAAGCACGCCACCAAAGTGGTTCTTGTTTGGTTCCAAGCAGAGCTTTGTTGTTACCAAATATTGACCATAAGACAAAACAGTATTTCTGAGAAAACCAAATAAAGCAAAATTATGAGCTTCTGAAATCTCTCTCAAAGTAATTAACTTATTTTTATGTGGCCAAGAGTAAGAAATTTTGGAAGATCCTATATTTGAAGATGGGGTTGCAGATAAACCAAACTGCTTAACTTATAATGACAAGTACACGACCCAAACACAAGATTACTAGGCTCGCTTACAGTGAATACAAGGTAGAAATTCATTTCATTTCATCAAGGCCAACGGACATGTTGATTCTGCACTTGTTTGAGAGGCTTAGATGTTTCAGGCCCAGGTCAACTCATTCAAAAACTAAACATTTGTTCCCCCCCCCCCGGGGGGTTTAAAAAGAGTTCGGGCTGAGGTCAATTTGACTTGGCTTGGCTTATTTAGCCAATTTACTAACCTCAAACAATTCTGGTACAATATTCCAGTGCTACCCACAAGATTAATTGTTAACAACTAGAAGAGGATGGTTGACAATGATATTTTTCTTTAAAAAGGTGAAAATATCCAAAGAGATCTACATTGGTTGGCAAGGCAACCTAGAGGCCTATGAAGTTGTATAGTAAGTGACCAAGATGAGCACTTTATTAAAGGGAAAACTGCAAATAAATCCCCCATGATTCACAAGTTTGGCAATTAAATCTCTCCTATGCTACATTCCATTAGCAAAAGGCCTCTCACCGTCATTCACCATTAAAAAAATAAAAAAATAAAAAAATAAAAAAATAAACATCAAGTTGCACATGGATTTTATTTTACATTTTTCTGTTTTCTTTTTTATCTTCTTCTTGACAGCACAATATTTCCACACAGCCAAAATTTCTTCTTCTTGATGCTGCAATATTCATACAAACCGAAAAATCATGGGAGGTCCTTGTGTTGTGAGAAAGTGCACAAAAACGAAAGGGTATGGACCAAAGAAGAAAACCAATGCCTCCAGATCTGCTTCCAGTGAATCAATTATCTGCTTCTAGATCTGGAGTAAGGGAATCCATTGAAGTAGAAGACAAACTCATCATCATACACCATAGCTTGCATGATAACAAGTAATTGAATTCACCTAATCTCTCTTCTCTCTTTTTCTAATTCTGAGATTTGATATTAGGATAAAAAAATTTAAATTTAATCAAGGAATTTTTCAAGTGGGCAGAACGCCTTTGGTTGCTGGAAATTAAAAATTATTGAAAGACTCGCATCAAACACAAAAATTCTGAGCACTGGACTTGATCCCAGACCTAAAGACCTCCGTCACCACTTTCGTCACTGTGGCCTTCCTCTTAAAATTAGTAAAATGAGAGGGCAGTTAACTTCATCTATACCAGTCACAAATTAGCATTAAGGATAGCTCAAAGCTTAAAGATCAAAGCCTAGCTGGCAAACACTAGCATCATGGGGGGTTCAAAATGGAATTTGGAAACTCCAACAATACAACAACAACAACAACCTGAGCCTTAATTCCAACAATTGCAGACTCCAACAATACAACAACAATCTAGGCCTTCTATCCTAAAATTTTGGAGTCGGCCAACAATGATGAAGCAAATTGCAATAGCATGTCCTCTGAGTAGTATCAAAGACAAGCAAATAAAGAGAGCAAATGAAGAAGATGTAGATCTGGATCTAAGTTTAGGACATGTTCTATTGAAGTCTCAGCAGAAGCAGGCAATGTGTTTCTTGTCAACTGACTCATCTGGGGCCACAGAACGCACAAACAAATAATTGCACTGAATGCAGAAGACAAAGAAGAAATAAAAGAAAAGGATAAAATCCACATTTAGCCACATGTAATTTAATTTATTTTTTGTTATTTTTTAATGATAGAAAATGTTGGGTGCATCTTGCTAACAGAAGGCAACACAGGGCACTTTGCCAGAAATTAAATCTCATGGGGTTAATAGCCAGACTCATAAACCAGAAGGGGGTTAGTATCAAAGACGAGCAAATAAAGAGAGCAAATGAAGAAGATGTAGATCTGGATCTAAGTTTAGGACATGTTCTATTGAAGTCTCAGCAGAAGCAGGCAATGTGTTTCTTGTCAACTGACTCATCTAGCGCTACAGAACGCACAAACAAATAATTGCACGGAATGCAGAAGACAAAAAAGAAATAAAAGAAAAGGATAAAATCCACATTTAGCCACATGTAATTTAATTTATTTTTTTATTATTTTTTAATGATAGATGATGTTGGGTGCTTCTTACTAACAGAAGGCAACACAGGGCACTTTGCCAGAAATTAAATCTCATGGGGTTAATAGCCAGACTCATAAACCAGAAGGGGGTTATTTCCAGTTTGCCTTTTTTTAAATGATATTTCCATTTGTTACATATTTTCATAGAATTATTAATTCTTTTTCAGTTGGTGACGATTTTCTTATAAAAAAGATGCAGTATACGAGTACTGATAATAAAAAAAACAAATTTTACTAAAGCCTGAACGATCAAGCCCCAAAAAGGAGAAATGAAAAGGGAAAAGTGTTCTACGATATAAAGTCAAAGAATATGAATGATCAAAAGCAACAACAAGAAAAATAAGGCACCACAAGTCAACCTTTTAATTAAACTGCAGATATAAACAGGAAGGTGTCCTCCTTTTTGATTCCCTCCGCCTACAAGGACCTAAAATTTACTTGAATCTCATTTTGTATAGCCTTGAACCCCATGCTAACCATAAAGCCCCCCGAGAATCAAATGGATCATGATAACCCATCTCAAAATTAGAAAGAACAAAGCTATTTCTAACTATGAAGCACAAACCCGGACATGGATGCAAGACACACAACAAGACCCACATGATTGCAACCAATAAAGTTATAAAAACCTTTACACTATTATAAGTTCCAACGGATCGTTTCCGAAGTGGCATAAGCTTTACTGCATTAATCCGAACTATGATGGAACTAAACTAAATTCTCACCGCACATCCTCTTGTTTCATTTCCTTTAGGTAGAGGGGACTAAAATGTACCCTTTTCTCATTCTATATACTTGAACCTCATATTCCAAAGCACCTCAAAGACAAAAGCCCATAAATTTAGAAAGATAAAGCTGTTGCCTATCTTCGAACTATAATGCAACAGTAAATGATTAAAAGCCCCAGACACATTGGCATGATACGTGTCTAATCACCAACAAATAGCCTTTATTTTCTAAACTATTTTAGTGAGAATTCTTTCTTCCATGCAGAGAAGGGAACCTCTAAAGGGGTCTCAAAGCAATTAAAGGATTTCTGCATGACCTTAATTATCTCACTCCTACCTCGCGCTTAGACCAATGACTTACAAAAGGACTTATCATCAAAATTCTCGCATGGTACATTTTCAAACATCCTTCTTTGCATTACTAACACTATATGACCACTAAAAGATCAGTAGAAAGATTATAATAATAGCATTTAGAAGTTTGTTCAAAAGAAGAATCTGATCCTAAGCAAGATTTTTAATTTAATCAAGCAAGCCTTTAAGGCACCTAGCACTTTCAAAAACGCCTACAAGGCAGGCAATATTTTTAGTGCTAAAGTGTTAGGTAGAAAAAAAGAATACATACCTCCATTAGTTGCTCGTAATTGGATTTTAGCAGGTTGATTTTGCGCTCACAATAATCTTTTCCTTCAGCCATCGTTTTCTGTTCCAGAGACAGAAGCAATACGTGAGGGTACGAGAGCAAAGCAAAATCACATATGTAAAAACTAAAAATCAACTCTCAACTTTAAAATACATAACTTGGAGGACCTCAAGTGCATTAGGAACAAAATAGAAAGGAAAGCATAAAACAAGGATGTGTGGAAAATAGTAGTGGTGTTATGTTAGGAAAAGACTGTTATTCAAAAAATGGTCAACGAAACTGAAATGATGTGACAAAGGACCTACTCGTCAATCTCTCTTGCCACATCACCCCAGTTAGTCAACCTAAGGTTAAGCATTTGTTTGAATAACCTTATCCCAGACCTTTTTTCCCCCCTTAGGCATTGATTTTTTCTTCAATGAGGTATTTGCATATAATCATTTAACTTGGCCCCCACCCAAAAACTTAAGGAAAAAGTGTGATTCATCCTAATGGCACATACCATGATTGGAAGTCATTTTGTGTACCCCACAAACCATGCTCAAAGCAGGCACACCTGGTAAACCTCTTGGCTAACAGAGGTGCATCTCTTACTACCTATGTTGGAGATCATTTGAAACAAATTCTTTAGCTCACTTGTGTCAATATATTCATCTTTCCTTATTTAGTCTTTGTATAGCTGTATATCCCTTGATTTCCTCTCCAAGATTTTCATTATTGTTGTATATATTCTTGCTGTAATTACTGTTGTATTTCTTCCTATAATAGGCCTAGAATTAAGGGATCTGATTATACTTACTATTTTAGACCCTAGGATTAAGGGATGTGATCATTCTTGATGTCTATATATTATAATTCTCTTAGTGAAATTGAGAGAAAACATTTTTCAGAAATTCCTTTTTTATTTTGTCATGGTATCAAAGCCAAAACTCTGAGATCATCTTATCTTGTGTCGAGTTCCTTGTCTAGCTCCAAGATCTTAGTGTTTTATTCTTGTTCCTTTTTTTCGGGTTCTTCTATTCTGTTCTTGGACCTGATTTCTTTTTTTTTTTCTGATTGAGTCATGTCTTTGGAATGATCTGAACATTTTCTTGTTCGATTTAATGGCAAGAACTATTTTATCTAGGCATTCCAATTTCAGATCTTTGTCCAGGGAAAGGAATTATGGGATCATATTGATGGGACAGATCCTGCACCTAGCAGCGAGAAGGAGAAGGAGAAATATGTGAAATGGGAGGTGAAGGATGTTCAGATTATGTCTTGGATCCTTGGAAGTGTCGAACCCTCCATACTTCTCAATCTCAAGCCTTATAAGAATTCAAGAGAAATGTGGGATTACTTGAAGAAAATTTGCAACCAAAGCAATACAGCACAAAGGTTTCAATTGAAACTTGAGTTGGGTCAACTCAGTCAAGGAAGTATGTCAATCCAAGAGTTTTATTCTTCATTTGGAAATATTTGGGCTGAGTACACTGATATTGTGTATGCAAGTGTACCTCCTGAAGGACTTATTGCTATCCAAAGTGTGCATGAAACTAGCAAGCGTGATCAGTTTTTAGTGAAGTTAAGAAGGGAGTTTGAAACAATCAGGTCCAACCTGATGAACAGAGAACCAATTCCCTTGTTGGATATTTGTGTAGGAGAGCTTCTCAGGAAAAAAGAACGACTCGTCACACAAGCTGTCTTAGAGCAGAATGCTCAAAACTACTCCAATTTCCGTTGCCTACGTTGCTCAAGGGAGGTCTAAAGGAGGCAGAGACATGACTAATGTCCTGTGCCATAGTTGTAAAGGATTTGGGCACATTGCTACTGATTGTACTAAAAAATTCTGCAATTATTGTAAGAAAACAGAGCATATCATCAAAGATTGTTCCACTCGGCCTCCAAAGAAATCTGAAACAGCCTACACTGTCTCAGTTGGTCCCTCAAATGCCCCTAGTCCTGGTCAGTCTTCTATTACTTCTGAAATGGTCCAACAAATGATGTTTATGCCCTTTCTGTTTTAGACCTTTCAGGTAACAAAAATCCTAATCCTAAGCCTTCGTATTTTGATTCTGGTGCTTCCAATCACATAACCAACACTGCCTTACCTTTAAATAATGTTCAAAAATATAACGGAGATCTTCAATTCATACTACTGATGGTAATTCCTTACCTATCACAGCTGTTAGAGATATTTCAGCCTTTTTAAATACCGTTTTTGTGTCTCCTAAGCTGTTGACTAATCTTATATCTGTCGACCAATTAGTTGACAACAATTGTACTATTCAATTCTCAAATTCTGGTTGTCTTGTGCGGGATCAAGTGTCCGGGAAGATGATCACGAAGGGACCTAAAGTGGGACGTCTCTTTCCTTTGCTTCTATCTCCCTCTCCGGTGTCGAATTATGTTGCTTGTAATGTTGCTCAATGTGATAATCAAGTGTGACATAGACGTTTAGGACACCCTAATTCTCATGTACTTCGAGTCTTGCTTGGTTTATTTGGAAATAAAAATTCAACTTCTTCTAATAATGATATTGTTGATTATGCATCTTGCAAATTAGGTTAATCTTTTGGGTTGAATTCTCTATTAAGTTTGAATATATCAATTGGATTCATAACAGATTGGTATCAGAGCAACCAATCAATGGTCACAAAAAGATTGGCCATTGATCCAATCTTGATTTCCACCGATCATTGAGTTGTTCAGCTAAGTCCAACTTCAAAGACCAATCAATCAAGTCCTGGAATGGAGTTTGACTCATCCAAAGACTCAATTTGACTTTAATTTTTTAATAAAGCCCTAGAAAAAACCCCCCTCCACCTACTTCCACTCCCTCTCTATAGACTTTCGATAGAGAGAGAAAGGGGATGGAGAATTTAGTATTCCAGAAAGGGATAGAGGTAGAAGTCATGTTTGACGAGGAGGGATTCAAAGGCGCATGGTTTGTGGCAATAATAGTAAAACCTCCATACAAGAAGAAAACCAAAGACAACAAGCGAAAAGTTGATCAAAGCGTGAACTACGAGGTTGAGGACGAGTGCAGAGACCTAATGTCGGCTACAAAGGGTAAGAAGAAATTGAGGGAAACAATAGATTTGATACAAATAAGACCAATCCCACCTAGGGAAAAAACTAGGAGTTTTGAATTGAATGAAGAGGTTGATGCTTATTTCAATGATGGGTGGTGGGAAGGAGTGGTGACTGAGGTTTTGGAGAAGAAGAGGCATTCTGTGTATTTTAGGTGTTCTAGAGAGCAATTGGATTTTCATGAGTCTGATCTTAGGCTTCATCGTGAATGGGTTCGTGGGTCTTGGGTTCCTCCTCTTCGTATTGAAGATGAGAAAGCACGAAGTTCATTAGAAGGAAAATGCAGTTCAGATGTGGCAGATGAGAAGTTTAGCAATGGGATGCTAGTTGAAGTTAGCAATGATGAAGATGGATTCCAAGGTGCTTGGTTTGGGGCAACTATTGTTGAGGCAGCAGGGGAAAACAAGTACTTGATAGAGTACAAAAACTTGAAAACTGAGGATAACAAAGAATTCTTGCGCGAAGAGATTGATTCTCCGCACATAAGGCCTTGTCCTCCTGAAACACTACTGATTGATCACTTCAATTTGCTTGACGAAGTTGATGCTTTGTACAATGATGGGTGGTGGGTAGGTGTCATTTCCAAAATTCTTGGTTGGTCAAAATACTTAGTTTACTTTAGGGATATTGATGAGGAGCATTGTGATGACAATCTGAAGCGGGAAGAAGTCTTGGATGCCTTCCCACAGGCATATGTTTTCGGTGATGAAGTGTTCGGTCCCAATCCCGGTGCATTCGTTAGTTCGACTGCTCCAACCGATGGTCTTGATCATCCTCTTGTTGAAAACATTGATTTTCGCGCCAGGAAACATATTACTGAAAACCTCGGACATCTTTCGGGTGGATACTAGAAGTTACAATGGTGATAACGGTTCTCGGCTGAAGAATGATAAGATCTAATGGAGTCTTTTTTTTTTTTGTTAGTATTGTTGTAGGTATAAGACATCGAATTTGTCTGTTAGAGGTCTGTGAATTTCTTATATTTGTCTCGGTGAAATATGTTACTTCAAATGAGACTTCAGTTTTTTTATAACTAACTGGAGCACATGTTTGTGAAGAACTTCTTGCCTATAGCAATTAAAAGGATTTCATGTAATGTTTGAGTCTAAGATTTTTGAGATAGGGTTTTTGTTCTTTGGATTGAGTGAGATGTAAAATCAGATTGCGGGAGTTACTCAGATTAAATGTATCATTCATGCATCTCTGGTTACCCCGTGATACAGAAGATAAAGATTATGATTACTATTTTCGACCCTAGGATTAAAGGATGTGATCATTCTTGATGTCTATATATTGTAATTCTCTTAGTGAAATTGTGAGAAAACATTTTTCAGAAATTCCTTTTTATTTTGTTATGGTATCGAAGCCAAAACTATGAGATCATCTCATCTTGTGTCTGGTTCCTTGTCTAGTCCAAGATCTTAGTGTTTTATTCTTGTTCCTTTTTTTCTTGTTCTTCTATTCTGTTCTTGGACCTGAGATGCATGAATGATACATTCCAAGAATTGCAATTTGACCACAAAAAGCTAAGGCCTTTTCAAGATTGGATCAATGGCCAGTGGATTACATAAAATCCTCAATCCAAAGAACAAAAACCCTATCTCTCAAACTCAAACATTACATGAAATCCTTTTAATTGCTATAGGCAAGAAGTTCTTCACAAACATGTGCTCCAGTTAGCTATAGGAAAAACCAAAGTCTTATTTGAAGTAACATATTTCACCGAGACAAATGTAAGAAATTCACAGACCTCTAACAGACAAATTCGATATCTTATACCTACAACAATACTAACAAAAAAAAGGCTCCATTAGATCTTATCATTCTTGAGCTGAGAACCGTCATCACCATTGTAACTTCTAGTATCCACCCGGAAGCTGTCCTAGGCTTTCAGTAATATGTTTCCTGGCATGAAAATCAATGTTTTCAACAAGAGGATGATCAGGACCATCGGCTGGAGCAGTCGAACTAGCGAATGCATCAGAACTGGGATTGAATGCTTCATCACCGGAAACAGATACCTGTGGAAAGGCATCCAAGACTTCTTCCCGCTTCAGATTGTCATCACAATACCCCTCATCAGTATCCCTAAAGTAAACTAAGTACTTTGACCGACCAAGAACTTTGGAAATGACAAAAAGCAAAACACTTCCTTTTCCATTGCATAAAACCTGCACCACCAAACTTTTTGAACTGGTACATACTGATATATGGGATATTGCACCTGTAATTTCTCATGAACATTACAAATACTTTGTTACATTTATCGATGATTTCACTCGCTTTACTTGGGTATATTTTCTTCGTCTAAGAGTGCGGTTTTCTCTGTGTTTAAAGTCTTTCTTACTTTAGTTGAAACACAATTTTCTGTCAAAATCAAAATCTTACGGTCTGATTCAGGTGGTGAATATATGTCAAATGAATTTCAATTTTTTCTTCAAAATCATGAGATCATATCACAGCATTCTTGTCCTTCCACTCCACAACAAAACAGTGTGGCTGAAAGAAAGAATCGTCATCTTCTTGATGTTGTTCGCACTCTTTTAATTGAGTCTTGTGTTCCTTCTCATTTTTGGTATGAAGTTTTGTCTACTGCTGTTTATTTGATTAATAGATTACCATCTTCCAACTTGAATAATGATTCTTCCTACTTCCGTTTGTTTGGACATGCACCAAATTATTCTAATTTTCATATTTTTGAATGTGTTTGTTTTGTTCACCTTCCTACACATGAGAGAAATAAACTTACTGTCCAATCTGTCAAGCGTGCTTTCTTGGGATATGCTGAAACCCAAAAAAGATTTCTTTGCTATGGTCCTCATGCCCGTCAAACTCGTGTCTCTAGGAATGTCATTTTTTTTGAAAATCAGCCCTTCTTTAGCACCCAACAGACTTCTGAATTCCCTTCGCTATCTACTTTACCACATTTTCCTCGGTCGTTAACACCAGTACAAAGGTTTAAAGCCTTGTTATGTTTATCGTAGGCGCACTCCTGCATCTGATCCTCCTACAGGTCTCACTGAAGTTCCTCCACATCTTCCTGTGGCATCTGATCCTATTCTACCCATTTCCGATGATCCAACTCCTCTTCGTAGAAGCTCTAGACCTCACAAACCACCTGAAAGGTATGGTTTTTCAACCCCTGTGGCTATGTCTACTACCTTCTCTTCTATTTCCATTCCCACTTGTTATAAACAGGTTATGGAACATGAGTGTTGGCAACAAGCAATGGAAGCAGAACTTCAAGCACTTAAGGAAAACCATATTTGGGACATTGTTTCTTGTCCTCCAAATGTTAAGCCCATTGGTAGTAAGTGGGTCTATACTGTGAAACTCAAGTCTGATGGCTCTCTAGATAGATACAACACTCGATTGGTTGCTCTTGACAATAAGCAAGAATATGGCCTCGATCGTGAATAAACATTCGCACCAGTTGCCAAGATGACCACGGTGAGAACCATTCTTGCAATTGCATCCTCTCAATCTTGGCCTTTACATCAAATTGATGTAAAAAATACCTTCTTGAATGAGGACCTCAAGGAAGAAATTTACATGAAACTTCTATCTGGTATGTCAATGATGGCTTCTCATGAGGTTTGCAAGCTAAGACGCTCTTTGTATCGGTTGAAGCAAGCACCTAGAGCCTGGTTTGAAAAGTTTCGCAGTACTCTTCTCACTTTCTCTTTCACACAAAGTCAATATGATTCCTCACTCTTCTTTCACAAGACAACCACTGGTATGGTCTTTCTCTTAGTATATGTTGATATTATCATCTATGGTAATGACAATGGACTGATCACTAAACTTAAAAAAATGTTGCATAGTACATTTCAAATGAAAGATCTTGAGCATCTCACATATTTTTTGAGCTGAAAGTTCACTCTCGAGATCATGGTTTATTCTTAAATCAACATAAATATATCCAAGATCTCATTGAACTATTTGGTTTAAAGGATGCTACTGCTGTTGATACGCCAATGGAGGTGAATGTGAAATACCACAAAGATGAAGGCGAGTTTTTGCCTAATCCTTTTTTATACAGGCAACTTGTTGGTAGTCTTATCTACCTAACAATTACAAGGCCCAATATCTCATAAGCTATCCATATAGTTAGCAAATTTATGCACTCACCTCGACATCTTCATCTTGCTGCATTTCGTCGCATTATTCGATACTTAATTGGGTCACCTACTTGTGGGTTTTTTTTCCCTACAAAATCTGCTCTTCATTTGACTGCCTATAGTGATGCAGATTGGGCTGGCTGTCCTGATACTAGAAAATCTATAACAGGCTGGTGCATTTTTCTTGGAGATGCCTTGATTTCTTGGAAGTGTAAGAAGCAGGACTGTGTCTCTAAATCTTCCACAGAGGCCGAGTATAGAGCCATGTCTGCAGCTTGCTCTGAAATTGTGTGGTTACGTGGTCTTCTTTCCGAACTTGGATTTACTTCAACTGATCCTACTCCACTTCATAGTGATAATACTAGTGCCATTCAAATAGCTACAAATCCAATATATCATGAACATACAAAGCACATAGAGGTGGACTGTCATTACATTAGAGAGGCCTTTACTCGAGGTGTTATCACTCTTCCTCATCTTACTACTAATCTTCAAATAGCTGATGCCTTTACGAAAGCTTTGACACGCCAACGACACAAGTTTCTCAGTAGCAAATTGATGCTGATAGACTTACCCACATCAATTTGAGGGGGGATGTCAATATATTCATCTTTTCTTATTTAGTCTTTGTATAGCTGTATATCCCTTGATTTCCTCTCTAAGATTTTCATTATTATTGTATATATTCTTGTTGTATTTCTTCCTATAATAGGTCTAGAATTAAGGGATTTGATTATGCTTACAATTTTAGACCCTAGGATTAAGGGATGTGATCATTCTTGATATCTATATATTGTAATTCTCTAAGTGAAATTGAGAGAAAACATTTTTCAGAAATTCTTTTTATTTTGTCAACTTGGACTATGAAGACTTCTTAGCTATTTCGCATTGATTCTTGTGTCAAACCAGAAAATGTCAATTTCAAACAATTTTATCCAATGATTATTTTAACATGTAAGTAATCAAAAAAGTATTTAGCTTTTGAAAATAACGTTGCTCTTATTAAAAAAAAAAAACAAAAAAAAAAACCTTTGTGCACAAAAATTGACGTAAGTATTTATAAAGAACAAATATTAGTTCCAAACACTTTCGCGCTTTCTTCTTTTTATTCATCATGAATTTCAATAAGATACCATAATATAAAAAGGAGAGTTAAAACCAAGACTTTTGACTCATATGGTCATCTGAATGACTTGAAACCCTTTCATGTTATAAAAGGGCCAAACTAAGACTTTTGCCCCCTTCCCCGTGCCAAGAAAAAAAAACAATATTCAAAATAGAAAGATAAAAATAAAAAGGAGAGTTAAGAAGCCTCAACTGTGATTTAATTATTTCAATCTTTTATTGGTTATATTCAATAAACTTATTTTTGACAAAAGATTGGCACAAATACTTTGGTCTATAGGAAAAAGAAGAATTTCATAAAACAAAAGACGTCAAGGTAGTGCAAACAAAACACATTAAAGTGAGAATACATACCTCTTCAAAACAGGAGGGAAATTTTGTAAGAACTCCAAACTAAAGAGTTTTTAGGAGGCTATCACCAAAACTAGCTCACAATTTGTCAATTCCATAAAAAATCATTTGATGCGCTCGCTCCAAAGCAAGCAAAAACAAAAAAGCTAGGTGGATGACAAAAAGGATGCTCCTCCTCCCTGTATACAACCTCAATCCATTTCATGTCCATAACTCACTCTCCATATCGTTGGCAATTACCCACTTATCATGAAGAATGGATGCTCCTTCACAACTCTTCAAATCCAAGAACAATACACTAAGATCAGCATACTCAAGTTCTCTTTTGCAGAGAACACATTTATTAACCACCACTATCCTTCTCCGCACATTATCAAGAATCCTCCATTACATAGCCTCCCTAATAAACAAAGAAAAGATAACCACTCCTGGACGAGAAGCAGATTTCTGAATCATCTTACATAGGAAGGAACATCTACCCTTTGTAGGCGCTGCTCTCACCGCAAGAAGAAACTTTTCACCACAAATATCTCTCATTAGGATCCCTTCCGCACCACTACATACTCCCATTTGATTCTCACTATTCTGACCAAGCAGACAAAGCTCACTAGCTCACAATCATTCAGAGCCTACTAAAATTGACAACACAATGTAGAAAGTCTAGTTGGTTGACCATGGCATCTCTAACTAGGGCTTTCTTATTAGCTGCAGTCTCATGAGCAAAGGGAAGTGACTTCTCAAGGATAGTATTACTGCAAGAATCATGCCTAAAAAATATCCTTGTCCCGTCTCCCACCTTGAAAGATGCAAGGAAAAACCTCCAAACCCTTACAATCTCCTTCAACATTGCCACATCGCAAGAGCATCTAACATCATCATTTTTCCTTTGCATGCTAAACCCATTTGGTTGCAATTACCACCCGTCAAAAGTTATTAAATTTTATCAAAATTTCCAAGGCCACATGCCTAATAAAGCTCTATTTGACTCAACTAAAGACCAAGTCCCCTAACTAACTAGAGGGAAAGGAACCTCGACCATCTTCCATTTAAACAAGTTGAACCTTGTCTTCCCAAGATCCTTATTCCTCCCAAATGACACCTCAAAATAGCCTCCATTCTTTTAGCTACTGATACCATAATCCAGAATAAGTACATGAAACAAGTATGGAGATTGGAGAGAGTACTCCTAACAATCATCAATCTTCCTCCCTTTGACAAGTAACTCTTCTTCGACCCCACTAGTCTTATCTCAAATCTCTCTATACACCATCCCAAGTTGCCAACAGGTGAGCCAAAGTAGGAAAGCAGAAGATTTCACTCCCTGCATCCAAGAATCGAAGTCAAGGGACTTTGCCAACCGGGGTTAATTCACTTTTTACTAAATTTTCTTGTAAGCCCAAGATAGCTTGGGAAATTAATAAAATGCACACATAGTAGTTAAAAGCGAAAAGCGCAAAAAAACGACAGACCTTCCTGGGGTTTAAGAGCAAAACGAAACGTGGGCTTTTTCATATAAAGTGCATTTAAGATATAAAATTAAAATATATATTTGAATATACAATAATAGCACATGAAATATATTATAATACTAGAATATTAACATATATAAGAGTTGAAACTTTTAATGATAAGATATAAAATTAAAAAAAAATAAAACATCATGAAGCTCCTAGTTAGTCGTCATCTTCGTCTTCCTCCAATTCAATCTCATCATCCTCCTCATCATGAGTTGATTCGTAGTCCTCCAAATCCTCCTCTTCAACATCATTATCTAAATCTAACTCTTCATCTTTTATGTGAACCCTACTAGATGAACTTGCAATAGCTTTTCCTTTTCCTTTTCCTTTTCCTTTTCCTTTATTTTGTGATATTACATTGTCCCTTACACTCACATGAAGAACATACACATTAAGAGAACAAAGTAGTTGACTAGTCATTGCAGCAAACACTTTCAATAAACCCAACAAACACTTTCAAATATAGGCAGAGCAAAAAAAATGACACAGACAAAAAAAATGGGCAGAACAGGGGGGAAATTGCAGATCAAAGGAAAAAAAGAATTACAGTACAGCAATTGAAAAGAAAAAGAAAAGAAAAGAGGCCTGAAGAGGATGCAGGAGGGAGGAAAAAAGAGGACTGAAAAAGGATGCAGGAAAAAAATTACAGAACCGAGAAGAAAGGAAGAAAGAAAGAAAGCAAGCAAGAAAGAAAAAAAAAAAAAGAAGCAGAAGCAGAAGCAGAAGAAGAAGAAGAAGAAGCAGCAGGAGAAGGAGAAGCATAAGGAGAAGCTTGCTGCTGCAGAAGCAGAAGGAGAAGAAGAAGAAGAAGAAGAAGCAGCAGCAGAAGCAGAAGAAGCAGCAGCAGCAGGAGGAGAAGGAGAAGCTTGCTGCGAACATTTTGACATAAAAAATGAAAAAGTGACGCTTTTCAGCGCTTTGCGCTTTGTGCGCTTTTTTGCGCTTTTTCATCTGCGCCGGGCTTTTTCTGAAAAAAGCCCTAAAGGGGCGCCTGCGTTTAAAGCGCGCTTTTGACTACTATGAATGCACATGAGAAAAACGAAAATGATTGTATCATCATCGCATAGTAAGTGAGAGACCTGAACTGAAACTCCTTACTCTGCTAATAGTAGAACCCCTGTATCATCGTAGCTTCTATTGCCTTCTCAATCACCTAGCTTAAAGCCTCCATAATCAACATGATAAGGAAGAAAGCAAATACATTGTCTTAGAATAATAACTAGCCCATCCATTTATCAAAATGGAGTAAGGAGGAATTAACATACACTTCCTGATTTAACTTATGCATTCCTCACGAATGCTCATCCTGAACATAAAGCAGTAAATCCTAGCACACATGATCATTGACTTTTTCTACATTGAGCTGACAAATCCCCCCTCTCTCAAGTCTTTCTTTTATTTTTTTTATTTAAATTCATTTAGCAAATTCATATTTTTAACAAAGTTTGTGTTTTAAAATTTAATTCTATACTAATTATTTATTACTAAGAACAGATTATTAGAAGTAACATTTTCCAATCATTCATTAAGTCATCAATATTTTGTTTAGAATTCCACAAAGTCATTAGTTTGAATTGCTTTTACCTGTTAGACATATGAACTATAATTTTAGCAATGGAAATTTTACACATTTTTTATATGTACACTTGAAAGTCCAAGACAAACAAGGTAGAACATTTTTTATCCGGGTACTCCATAGTTGGCCTCTCAAACTCAACTGTAGAGATCAGGAACTCTACCACCGATGGGATTTTTCCTAAAAACAGAATGAAGACATAATTAAAGTAGAGCATGCAAACAAAAAGAATCACACCAAAAACAATGGCACATCAAGGGCTTTGATGGAATGGTACCACTTTTCCGACTATGTTGCAACAACATTGCTTGTGTCCATAATGGGAACTTCCTTTGACAATTTCCAGAATGCTATCAAATGATGAACATGATAACTCATCAACACCCATATTTTCATTCATCCAGAGCGCTAAAAAATGGAGAGAACATGTTTGACTAGCACTCCAAAGGTTGTTGGAAAACTTAATGGGGCGTATAGAGATGAGAAAATTAGAGGACTGGAATAAAGATAACTGAAACCCTAATTTTGAAATACCTCAATGAAATAACCAGTGCCAACATCGACGAGAACCTTATCGGCCTCGTCGAGAATGCCGGGGACATAAAGAGAGGCAGTGAGAGGGACGAGCATCTTCTTGCCCTGTGGGCGCAGAGAGAGGTCATGGAGAGCAGCGGAAGCAAGCTCGAGACGAGTAGTGGCAGTGCGAATGTTGTTGAGGCTGTCTTGCAGAAGATTTACTTCCAGATCTGTTTGTTCCTTCAGTGCTTTCAGTTGCTCTATGCTCATCTCTCCTCCTCTCGACGCCATTCTTTTCCCAAGCCAAGCTCCTCAAACCGGTGGCAGAAATAATGATAGGGCTTTTTTTTTCCCTGTGATTCGCCATCTCAATCCACCACATTTATTACACATTTCATGAATTAAAAAAATAAAAAATTATTTAAAAAAATAAAAAAGAAAAACTTGACCAGAGACCGCGACACCAATATCGTAATCCCTCACCACAACATTCATTCTCTCTTCTAATTCAAATTACTTTTCCACTTACAAGATCTTAACATCATAACAAAAATATAAAATTTTGACCTGATCCCAAAAACAATCCAATTGCTCTAATGAAGTGAATGCCAATTGTCTCAATAATAGTCTAGTTACTTTAATGAAATGAATGTCATCTACCTCATTAAGTGGTCAAAAGTATTCTACCCTCATTAAATGCAATGTACCCCATTAGAGGTAAAAAATGATCAAAAATACAAAGTTTCGCGGTAGCATGGATGCCATGGTCAGGGATTGCAACACTTGTATCGCGATTTCCAACTGCGATATCAATTTTTTTTTAAAAAAATAGTTTTTTATTTTTTTTAAATTTGAATATATAATAGATATCGCAATCTGAGATCGCGACATCACTAGTTTGGAAAAATAAAAAAAAAACTCTATTTATTTAATTTTGAATAAAAAAATCTTAATTTTATAAAAACCCCTCAAACTGGTTTATATGTCATAATATTAAACACACTGATAAGGAGCTCAAGGGACGACGATTGCCTTGCCCCAATAGCTCGGTGGTCGAGCGTCAGTATTATAAATTGAAGGTTTTGATCCTACATCGGGGCACATATTCTTCCTTTTACTTTTTTTCCCACTTTTTCTTTTACTTTTTTATATATCACTTTTGTTTTTCACGCAAAGGCAAACCCTAAAAATTCTGTAAATTTTAAGATTAAATTCAAAAACAAAAATCTATTAAAGTTTAATTATACAAGGTTTCCAAATCCATAAGCAAGAAATATTAAGAGTATATTTAGTTGTGAAAAATAATAGTATTTTTTAAAAAATATTTTAAAAAAATAAAAATATGTTCAAATAATATACTTTTTAATTTTTAGAAAATAAAAATTAAAAAAATACGATTTCCAATTTATGAAGAAAATTATGAAATAAATTTAAAGTTGTTTTTTACTATTTTCTATTATAAATAAAACTCGTATTTTTTAAAATTTTCTAACTTTATTAAAGATACACATATTTTCCATTCTAAACTTTTTACTCTTTTCTTTAAAGATAGAAAATATTAAAATATAGTGATAGAAAATTAGAAAATATTTTTTACAACTAAACGCATCCTAAGTGTCTTCCAATGCTTTACCTTTCTATTTCTACCTTTGAACTAGAATTGAACATATAGTACCCGAACCGACCATCAAATGGGTGGTGTTCTTTTTTTTTTAACCCTAACTTTTTTTTTTTATAAATTGGGGCGAGACCAACTTCTAAAAGAAGCTAAACCTCAAATATCACACGATAAAGTTGGACACACCTTCATAGGAGGAGACGGAGACATCAATTCATGAAATTCATGAGTGACCCAATAATCCATTCGACTTAGAATATCTACACCAAGTCTTACCTTCCCTTGGGACAAACCGGACAAAATGAACCCCCGCACGTCTCATCAATTGCATGCATTCTTTGAGTATGTTAAACACTGGATGATGGTGGTTGAGATCTGTCGTAAGTGCTTTCACTAAATCTACCGAATCCAACTCCAATATTATCAAGGAGATGTTTGCATGAAGAATAAACAGAAGTCCTTTTCGAACTCCCCATAGTTCCACCATGAAGGAGTCAGTTACACTGAGCTTACAAGTGAAGCCACAAATCCATAAGCCAAACTTATCCCGAATAAGGCCTCCAACCCTTGTCGATCCTAAAGTGATGTCTACTGATCTATCGGTATTCAATTTTAGCACTCCAGGCGATGGGGGAATCCATCAGATCCATTTTTATTACCATAAGAGAGTGGAAGATGTCCTAAAAAATGCCCTCCATCCATCCTGAGTATAACAACTGGCTATAGCCACCATGTGATCCACAGATAATGATCTTCCCTCAAAAACTACACGACACCTCTCCACCACTTCAATATGCCTATAGGTCTGGTCAAATTAATCATGTTTGTTGTGACTGCAGGTGACATTTCTCTTATCTAGAATGGGGAGATTCTCTCTCCTTTCAAACCTAGGCAGGGTTTAAAGAAGGGAGATCCCCTCTCCTTTACCTTTTCTTCTTAATCAAGGAACATTTATCGTATAACATCCAAGATAGGGTGAGAAGAGGGTCTTGGAACCCTGTTAGAATTAATAAAGGAGGCCCTGCCATTTCTCATCTCTTTTATGTCGATGATCTGCTGCTTTTTGCAGAAGCCATTCATCTCAATATGAGCCACATTTTGGACTGCCTGAAAGAGTTCTCTGCTGAGAACGGGTTGCATATTAATCCGATCAAGTCCAAGCTTTGGATTTCCCTTAAAGCTTTTTGGACACTGAAGGATTCTTTGGTAGCTATTAGTTAGATTTCTCTAACACTAGATGTTGGAAAATACCTAGGGATTCTTATTCTGCACAAAAGAGTGGATAGACAAACCTGTGGTTACCTAGTGAAGAAGGTTTAAAATAATTTGGAGGGATGAAAAGCTAAGCTCCTTAATGTAGCTGGGAGAAAGGTAAAAAGGTTTTGATCCAGTCTGTTAATGCAGCCTTGCCCATCTACACATGCAAGCAGCTTGGATTTCCGATACCATTTGCAAGAGGCTTGATCAAATTAATAGAGATTTTCTTTAGAGATGGAGTGGCGATCATAAGAAGGTCCACTTGGTGAATTAGGAGAGTGTGTATAAGCCTAGAAAGGAGGGTGGTTTAGGCTTGAAAAGGTCAAGAGATACGAACCTTGTGCTCATGGCTAAAATCGATTGGAAGCTTCTAAAGGGTGATGATAGTCTTTGATGCAAGATTTTAAGGATGGTGTATTTAAAAGAGGAGGCCTCTGAATCACACATACAAATCTGGCACTTCTATAGTTTGGAGAGGTATCCTCAAATGTAGAGATCTTTTAATAAAATGTATGAAATGGAAAGTGAGCGATGGCAACAAAATCAAGTTCTGGTTGACATTTGGGTTGGAAAAGAGCCTTTGACAAATTTCTCAATGGTCCCCCCAGCTCGCTGCTCTCATGTCTTAATGGTCAGTCAGTTCATCAATGTAGAGGGAAAGTGGAAAATTGAAGAGCTGAGCCTAAAGAGAAGGTGGCCCAGATCAGAAGTGTGATTATCCCTCGGGACATTCATGGTTTGGATGATTTTTGTTGGGCAGGCACTGAGGATGGCATTTTCTCAATTGCATCTGCTTAAAATTTCTTGCCTTCTTTGAGAAATCTTGGGAGTCAAGAGATAGTGGACTGGTCTTGGATTTGGAGAACAATTGGTCTTGAAAAGAGTCAAGCTTTTCTTATGGTTGGTAGCCAACCGAAAGATTATGACTAATGTCGAGCGTAAAAAGCATCACTTTACTGATATAGATACCTATACTCTTTGTGGAGGGCCACCAGAGACTACCCTTCACTGCCTTAGAGACTGCTCTGCTACGAGAGATGTTTAGAATCTTGTTTTCCTAGGGGTGCATGCTAATGATAATTTCTAAACTGATAACATAGACTACTGGCTTAAAAATGGTGTTAAGGGATACAGTTCATGTCAGGCTATTCTAGACAAAGTTCAATTTATGGCTACCATTTGGGTAATATGGAAAGCTAGATGCATGCGGATTCTCCAGAAGGAGTGTCTACACTTCAGTCAAGTGGCAAGATGGGCCATGAACTTTAGTATAGAAATTAATACTTCTACTAGGAAGGAGCTGAGTAGGAGCATTCCTAAGGATATCTGGGTGCGTTGGAATCCTCCTGAAGAAGGTAATCTCAAGATAAATACTGATGGGTCTTTTCTTGATTCTAATGGCCATGCAGCTATCAAGAGGGTTAATAAGGAACTCTCATGGAGAATGGATAATTGGTTTTGTGGTCTATGTGGGCATATGTTCAACATTTGCCTCGAAACTCTGGGTGTTAGAGAGGGTCTCCAACTTGCGAGTAGGAAAGGTTTGCAAAGGGTTCAGCTAGAATCGGACTCCTCAGCAGTGGTCAAGCTTCTAAAAGGTCCCTTCCAAGCCGCGCATCCCCATAGTTCTCTCCTCAAGGATTGTCAGAATCTCATAGCGGAAGTGAACGTGGTTAGCATTGACCATACTTAGGGAAGGGAATAGTTGTGCCTATCACCTAGCTTCCCTTGGACACATCAACGAGCTAGGGCTAAGAAAGCCCCCTTCCTTCTCCTCTTTGTAGTCATCTGGATGATGATGCCAAAGCTGTTAAGGTTATGAGGTTGTAGAACAAAGGGCCTCACTGTATCCCTAGAGGAATGGGCTTTGGCCTTTAAGAGTTTCCTTTTGTATCTTCTTCTTACAAAAAAAATATATATTTTGTGCTATTGAAGGACAAGTCTTCTCTTGACCTTGACTTCCAAGATTTTGCGCCATGCAAAAAAGAAGCCAAAAGTTGCAAGTTGGGGAACAAGAAATTAAATGTATCATATATTGTTAGAATTTTAGTTCTCATGCACAATGAAAGCGAATAATTTTCAAAAATAAATAGATCGGATCTAAGGTATGTAGCTCAATGCATAGGGCTTCCGAAATCGATCGAACCGAATGACAATTCTCTCGAATGAATCGTACGGCTGGGATGATGATCACGAGTTTAATCAAATCATCACCACAACACCACGACGCTTCAACCCATAGTCTGGCATATTGAACGACGGAAGAAATTTTCCTACTCAAAAATTTCTCAATCTCTCGATCGATTTCTCACTCTAGAGAAATTGATCTCTCACAAGCAATTCTCCAAAATCCTACAATGGCTTCTTGGAATCTCACATGGAATGGAGAGATTAGTCTCCTTACCATAAGTGTGTTTAACAATGATGGAGAGAATCAAGGGAGATTAGGGTACTATAGGTAAATGAGAGTTATCCCACTAACCCCATATCAGTGTTTAAAATGCCTTTCACGGGTATTCTAAACCAGCATCTCCCACTTGCACACGAGGGCATTTTACGTCCATCACAAGATTACAACTTATGTGACCTTTCTCACATTCTACTAGGCTTTCATACAGAATTGGGCGTCGTGCGATCGGTGAGTACACCTATAAGCAAAGACCTCTCGATACATCTGTTAGGATGATCGAGAAGTCATCGTTAGTACCAAAAACAAACTTGTTACACCCCAGATGTAACATCAATTTTCGATGACTGTGTAACATGTACCACTCCTTATAATTATATATATTAATATATTTTTGAGACATCTATTTAATTATCTATTTATTTATTTTGAGATTTCGTCTCAAAATCGCTAAAATCGAAAATTTTATCGGTAAGCCGAAAATCTTCTCGGAAAGTGCCGACAAAACATGAAGAAGTCACTTATGGCTAAGAAAAGGCCTACAAACTTAAATAAAGATATTTAAATAAAATTTCACATATTTAAGAAATTTCAAATAAAATTTCATAGGGACCAAAAATACAAATTGTTAAAAGTTAGGGGTTTAAATGCAATTAGGGAAAGTTGAGGGACTAAACTGCAAACCCCTCACGGATGGACCATTGGAGCCAAATGATTGGTCAAGAGGGAAGTAAGGTTGGTTAGTGGCCACATAGGATTGTTTCACATTCAAGAAAGCTCATTGGATATAAATTTATGCATAAAAACTCATTGGATAAAAATTTATGCATGAAAACTAACTAGAATAACTTGTTCTAACTTATAACACTTCTCTCCGTTGACATAGACATCCACAAGACACCTAATGGAGTGCATGGAGGTTGCTTGAACCAACAATTGCATGGTTTAAGTGTTAGGACAAGTGAAAGGTTGAGATAATGCCTGAAATGATCTAATGGTTAAGGATATTTGGCTAACTTTATAAAAGAACTTGTTTAAGAAGAGTTTTACTCATTTTCTTCATTCAAACCACCCCTTGCACGAAATTTGTAGAGTTTATTTCCATTTTTGAGTTTAACTATGGAGTCAAAGAGGTAAGAATAAATTTTGAAAATTCTTAAATTTCAATTGGAAGTATAAAAGTATTATGTATGAATTTATATTCATTGTGATTTGATTTTTCTAAGATGATAAAAAAATTCAAGAATTCAAAGGAAGTGCTGGTATTTATTGATAAAGAGATCTTACAAAGGAGATAACATGTCCAAACTTTTACTAAGATTAAATTATTTGATGACTAGTTACTTTGGTATTTATGCTAGCATACTAGATATTGATTTCTAGATTTAATCTTGTATAGTATTCTTATGATATCTCATTCTGTATAATTCAAAAATTTAAGAATTTATTTCTCTATAAACTAGACTTTCTAAACTTTAAAATGGTATATCATGTGAAGTATTTCATGAAGGAATCGATTTTTGGTGATTTTTAGAAGTTTAGCATATTTCACCAATTCTGTTTTATGTCCTGTGTACGACCAGTAATATGTGTAAATTTTTTAGGTATCTTATGAATAGAATTTGGAGAAACTTTAAACATGAAAGTTTTAGGCCTCTATCTTATATTTAATTTGAGATAAAGATCACTTAAATCGGAGTTGTATGCAGAAAGTTATGATATTTTTACTAAAACTGTGCAGAAATAGTTCTAAAACTGAAACTATGAAACTGAGATGAAAATTGAATTTTATAAAATTATACATTTAAAATCTGAGGATGGTCAAAACTAAAATATTTTAAATCTATGTCTTATCTTCAATTTGAGATAAGAATTACTTAAATTGGAGAAGTATACTGGGAGATATAGAATTTCTCCCAAAACTGTGCAGAATTGGTTTTAGGAACTTAGGTTGAAAAAGTTATAAAATTTTATAAATTCGTGTATTCAGAATTTGAAGATGGTATGAACATAAAAGTTGGAGATATAAGTCTACGTTTTCAGAATTTGAATCATTTGAATCTGACCAAGATTTTATAAGATATTGTGATTTTACTAAACCTACACGTGATAGGTTTTGTATGAATTTTTCTCTAAATATGAAATTTGAAATTTAATCTTATGAAAGAGAATATTTCTATATGTATCTTATAATCCAATGATATAATATTATAATTGAATTGATAAACAATACATATTGTTTAATTTAGGTGTAGGATTAAATTGTCATACGAGGGGTGACTCATTCAAGAAACGATGATAGTTAGGGGGAGTGGCGTACCCTCCCCGATCGAGGTGAGTGGGACGAACTATTTTTTATTTTAAATGAAAATTAATTTTGATCATGATTTTATAAATGAATTTTGAAATGTGATTTAGAAATACTTTAGTGTTTGTGGCATGTCCTGAAATGTTGTTCTGTGAAAATTGCATCCTAATATTATGATTACTTGATAGTGCCTTGTTTTTACGAGTAAAGATTTATGAATAATGACATATGACACATATGTATGATTATGGGATGGTGTATAATGGTTATAGCGCACTCCCTACTACGGTATTGAGCGTTTACCTGACGGGGTGACGTAGTGGAGTAAGGAGCAGGGGTTTAAGTCCCTTGTCTCTGACCAACGGATCCAATAGACGAACACCACGTGAGGACCGTGTCAACACCAAGGGAAGGGGGAAATATATGTGTTTCATTCTTATGGCATTTTCGTGACCCCTTGATGGATTTTACCCTAATTAGACCAAACTATGGGTAGAATGCGTTTTTCACACCCCATTGATGTATGATTGA
The DNA here is from genome assembly GCA_037126225.1 of Dillenia turbinata. Lineage (NCBI taxonomy): Eukaryota > Viridiplantae > Streptophyta > Magnoliopsida > Dilleniales > Dilleniaceae > Dillenia > Dillenia turbinata. Next base: position 19,204,680 of record JBAMMX010000011.1, on the reverse strand, counting down.
TGATAAAGATACATATTATTTTGAATTACACAATATATTTGCAAATGAATGAAATATAAATTTAAAAATAATGTTTTGACTTGTCACTTTCATAAATTTATTTATTGACATTATATAGTCATTGTACCTCATTCACTGAATATGTGGATTATACTCACTCCTCATAATTATATTTTCAGCTTATACTGTGTTGACTTACGTTGAGATACTGTACCATGAGCTTTACTAGGAGACATTATCGGGTATATGTTCATACCCACCCTTATTTACTATTGGACCATGCATATAAATGTTATATGTAAATTAAAGGCAAAAATGTTTTAAAGAAATGTTTTAAAGATTTTCTTCTTCTTTTACTATATGATTTGACTTAAGATATTGAATAAGGTTGTAATATTAGACATAATATTAGTCTTGTGTCACCTCGATGTGCGAGTAGGGCATGGCTTTGAGGAGTCGCAGCGGTCTGTTCGCGTGCTCAACTTGCGGGTCGAGGCGTAACACCGGATTCAAGACTAATTACATCCATCAAACTATTTTTCTCATCGAAAGTAATTCTCAATAATTGCTCGACTGTGTATCCACTATTATACTTACATCCCAACATGGACAGACATAATAGGCTAGCTGGTGAATACAATACAATGATGTAATGTCGATTGGTTTTTCTTTTTCCAAACTCTAATCCATCAACCTCGATTCAACTGATTTTCTAGACCTGTCACTTAGACCTCAATTTATCTTTCGGGATATAGGTAAATAAACTAAAGTAGTACCACTAAACCAAAACTCTAGAAACAGTCGAAAGTGATAAGGGTATATGAGATCCCACCCAATGGATCTCGAGTCTCACATAGTGGGAATGAGGATCTAAATCATGTCAATGTCTCAAACAATGCTCCTACTATCCATGGTCGTCTTTTTATACGCGGTATGAAATATGTGCCACAGGGTTATTCCTCCATCTCTTAAAATGGTATATGTCAGATTTCTCTAATATTGTGCAGGTATGAGACTTAGTCTATACATAAAACTTTATCCAAAGATCTCAGAGAGAGTACCTCAGAGTTAGAAACCGTCTTATCCCCACTCATTCAAAGCTGGAGGTAGTCGCTCGTGTAAAAGAGTCGACTATGTCTGCTTGACATATATTTTATCTTAACATATCACAGAATATATGACAATAAATCAGTGTAATAAATAAACTTATGATTAAACAAAACATGTATGTCATATATATAAAACATAATAAGTGTCAGTACAAAGTGAAAAATATAAAAAATACATGTAAACTCAATGATTCCTATATCTCATATAGAAATCTCTCATAATGGGTTTAGTGAAGGGATTAGCCACTACGCTATATAGAAGTGTACTTCATTGTCACATCACCCTTCTTGGTGATGTATCTCATAAAGCGGTGTTAGGTATCAGTGTGTTTGATTTTACAATGATACTTAGGGTCTCATGTGTGGTCAATGGCGGTCTGATTTTTACAATAAATCATAACTGATCTCCCACTTTCTGACACAACCCCTAACTTATCCGGAAATCTCTGGAGCCAAATACTCTCCTGAACTACCACTAAGCATGCCACAAGTTCAGCCTCTATGGTAGATAGAGATACACAGGATTCTCACAAAACCTGTCGATTTGCGTCTATCCAAATCACCATCTCAATCGACGTCTGAATACCCATCGAGACACAAATCACCACCTCCGTAACACAAAGAGAGGTCGGCAGTTCCCTTGAGATATCTTTGAATCCTTTTCACTGCTCTCTAGTGATCCTTTTTAGGATTCGATTGATACCTACTCACCTAACTGATTACAAAACAAATATCTGGTCGTGTATGCAACACTGTATACGTCAGACTACCCACTACACTAGTATATGAGATTCTACTCATCTCCCTTATCCTTTCCTGAGTTTTAGGGCATAGTCAAGACTTAGATTTTAATCTTTTAGCGATAAGTGTATCTATAGGGTCGTAATCGTTCTTCTCGAAATGTTTGAGAACTTTCCTGATGTAGGACTCCTGTGAAAGAGCCAATATCCATCTCGAGCGATCCCTTTTAATCTTAACTTCGAGGAAGAACTGAATCTCACCCATGTCCTTCATATCGAAACTCAACAATGACCACATTATCGTGGTCATTAGATACATTCCGTTGTTTTCAGTCAACAGAATATCATTTACACATAAGGACATGAGTACAAAAGACTCATAAGAATGTATAAGGCATACGCGATGATCCTCCTCGATCATCTCGAAACCGTAAAATATTACCTTATCATAAAATCTCAAGTGCCACTGCCTGAATTGATGATTAGGGTCATATATCGACTTCCAAAGTTGACAGACCTTACCATCTTGATCTACAGGAATAAAGCCAGATAGTTGTTTCTTGTAGATCTCCTCATCCAAAACTCCCACTTAGGAAAGCAGTTTCAACGTCCGTCTGGTGTCACTCTAGATCCATGTCTATGACAATCGCTAAAAGTAAACGGATCGAGATAATATTGCCCTCAGTCTGAATATAACCCCTGGTTATCAAATAGGCCTTATACTTCTCCACCGATCCGTTGGCATTTCTCTTGATTTTGAGAACCTACTTATTCTCAACGGCCTTACTACCCTTAGACAAATCAACTAGATCTCAGATTTCGTTGATTCTCATCAACTCCTTCTCTCATCATGGCCTTTAACCAATGGTCCTTCACAGAACCCTCAAGAGTCTCTAGGATCGTTAAAAGTTTCTCATTATCCTCAAAAGTCACAATAAGAGCCTCTCCCTCGATTGGAAAGTGACAGTTAGGTATGCGTTCTTGACTACTCTTACGAGAATGAGATACCTTTTCACCTCTAGATAGATTACTCCCACTAGTACTAAGATCCGTAATGGACTCTTAAGTCCCACCGCTGGGCTTAGATAAGTCACTAGACTCAACCATCTCATAGAATGTAAAGTTCCAATCGATTTACCTCTCACAGGGAAATCATTTTCAAGAAATACGGCATCACAAGACTCAATCTCGAAAATAGTATCGTCCGTATGCACACTTAGAGAGCACATTCCCTTTGGAGTGTTCTGAGTATCTTATAAAGATACACCTCTCTTCTCACAGGCCCAACTTACCGTGTAGATGAGATAAACCGTGAATATACGCGGCACAACCCCATAAAATCAAGTGGCTAAGGTCAGACTGTCTCCCTATCCAAAGCTCATATAGGGTACCAACTGCGGACTTTGATGGAACACGGTTAAGGACGTAGGCTACAGCCAATAATACATCTTCCAAATGGGAAATGAGTAAATTGGCATGTGCCATCGTAGACCTCACCATCTAAAACAAAGTCCTATTCCTCCTCATGATTACTCTACTCTACTGAGTAGCAGAAATAGTCAGTTATCTTATAATACCTTTCTCGAAACAAAGCTCTTCAGACAAATACTTGCGCCCTCAATCAGTTCTGAGAATCTTCACTCTCAAGTCTAACTGATTCTCAATCTCTCTAATAAACTTCCTGAAACATTTCAATGCTTCAGAGTTGTGTGAGATCAGATAAACGTAATCGAAACACGTGTAATCGTCTATAAATATAATAGAGTATATAACTCCATTTCGGGTGCACACGTTCATAAGGCCACAGATGTCGAAGTGAACTGACTATAATGGAATCCCAGTTCTCATTGCATTGTCTAATAATTTCCTTATAGTTTTGTTATCTAGATAAAACTGGTTAGCGAGTTTTATAGACCACTCACTGCTAACTGATTTATCCTCTCTCACCCTAGGAGAATAACTAGAAATACCATTAAAAGGAGTCACATTCAGTGCATATAATCCCGACTAAACCAAAACCAATCAAAAACTGTCGTAATAAATAGAAACTATAAAGTTTTCAAATAACAAAGCCTATCCTCAGCTGAGATCAAGTTCTGTCGAACATCCGGAGTGTAAAGAATGTACAGAGTTTAACAATTTTGCAACTCCAACTTGCAAGTATTATTCTCTCTGATGTCGACAAATGCTTCGTTCCACACGTAAATCCTCCTACTTGAGGATTCACTCAGCAAAACTCTAAATACGTGCTCATGTCTCGAGCTACGTGGTCGATAGCTCCTGAGTCTATAATCCACGAATGAAAAGAATCAGCAAGCACTCAAACCACATAAAGAAAGAAGAGATAATTTCCGCTCGTTACACTTACGAGCGAAATGACCAATTCTACTACGGATGTAGCACTTCACCTTGGTTTCATCCAACTTCTTCTTCTTGCGCATTAATACTTAGTTGTCGAATTTCTCAAATAATTTCTTCTTACCTGATCCTCGAGTCTTTTACTCATGCTTATGTCATTTGTGTTCGGTGCCACGAGAGTCTTTGCTCGACTCCACTGCATAACCATGACCCAAATTTGGCCTACTCGCCTACTCGTCTCCAGATGCTCCTACTCAAGCTCACTATAGCTATTTACATTAGCAAAAGTACAAATACTTTCGTCGTATATAAAATAGGTTTTCATGGTTTTCCATGAATCAGGTAAAGATTGAATCGCATCCAATATTTGAAAACACATCCGAAATAGGTTCATTCACATTCTCCAACTCGGCGATCATACTAGACATTTGCATCAAATATTGCATCATTGTATAATCAATCCTTTTCTTATAAGTTATTAAATTTATAAGTTAGCATCCTTATCTTAGAAGCTATAATAGCACTACAATGCTCTTTTTAGGGCGAGCCAAGCCAACATAATTGTAGGATATTGCTCATAGATCGGGATCACATCATTGTGCATGCTGCTAAGAAGGATTGACCTAACTCGGCCATCCTTCATCCTCCATACACGTAACACATCCTAATCCTGTGTCTCTAAGGTATGGTACCCTCCCCGGAATCTACCATCTCATACCTCAGAATTTCAGATAGATCTTGATTCTAAAGAACAAACTGAATCTACTAATGTAAAATCTCGTAATTATCACCATTCAGTTTTATCAGGAGTCCGCCATCTTATGTCTCAGAATTTTAGATAGATCTTGCTTCTCGATGACAAACTAAATCTACCGATACAAAATCTCATAATTATCATCATTCACTTTTATCCCTCTTGTAAAAATCTAATACGACAATCTTTGAACCAATCTAACAGACAATAGTGACTTGTGATATTTATTTTCACAATTTTATGCACCCTTGGAATCAACAAATCCAAAATAATTAGAGGATAGACCCCAAACCGAGCGTATAAGTCAATGGACGCTATACACCATAACTCAGGATCGCATCTTACTATTTGAACTTAGATTCGGCATACAAAAATCTACAAAAGTCACAAATATAGACGTGGGATCCTTAAAAAATTAGAAAATTCCAATTCAGGATGACCTCACGCTTCGCCGTGTACCGGTAGTGTGTCCCCACGCGCCTGCACATGCCAGATGCACAATACGTCTAGCACACGCTTGCACGTGCATCCTACCCATTTTCACACGTGCCAGACACATAGGGGCATGGGTCACGTGCTTGCACAGGCACAACTCGCCTTCCCAGGTTGCGAAACGGGTCAGGTGTGAGTAGGTACGCATGTCCGGGTCAAAACCGACCTGGATCGCACTCGACTCAGTTCACGTGCCTCACGCGAGCGTGAATCTCACACACCTGCTACCCAAGGCCTCACTCTCCTCCCGCACACGTGTTTGGAGTGTTTCTTCTCTGCCCGACGGGTTAAATGCCATTTTCGGCCTCCATCTCGCCGGATTTTGATTGAAAAATGTAATTTGGGGCTCCTCCAACATCCCAAACTCGATTTTCCGAAGGATTAAAGCCCATATTTATCGAATCAAAGACTCAAAGTGGAAATCTCAGTTTTCAGTGATGACAACATACAATACATACATCAAAACATAGGTCAACACACGTAGAACACATACAACCCATTTATTTAGATTAATTTGTTCTTAAACTTGACCGATCTAAAATCTAAAGGTTTTGTCAATGTTTGGGCCGAAAATTTTAACCTCACGTTTCATACCCTAAATGTGTTTTAAAAATTCAATAAAAATTATTTTTGTGATCTACATGTCATGGGTATTTTCGTGGTATAATCGGGTTCACGAAATTCATTCGTGATCAAATCCTAAATTTAATACCCTATATTTTTTATACTCGAAAAAATTTCAAAAATTATTTTAATTAATCCAACCTGGCTCTAATACCAATGTTGGAATTTTAGTTCTCACGCATAGCAGAAGAGAATAATTTTCGAAAATAAATAAATCGGATTTAGGGTATGTATCTCAATGCGTAGGGTTTCCGAAATCGAATGAACCAAACGACAATTCTCTTAAACGAATCACACGACCAGGATGATGATCACAAGTTTAATCAAACTATCACTATAACACCATGATGCCTCAATCATTATTGTCCAGTGTATTGTAACGACGGAATAAATTTTTCTACGTAAAAATTTCTCGATCCCTTGATCGATTTCTCACTCTAGAGAAATTGATCTCTCACAAGCAATTCTCTGAAACCCTACAATGGCTTCTTGGAATCTCACATGGAATGGAGAGATTAGTCTCCTTACCATAAGTGTGTTCAACAATGATGGAGAGAATAAAGGGAGATTAGGATATTATGGGTAAGTGAGCATTATCCCACTAACTCCGTATCAATGTCTAAAATGCCCCTCACAATGTCTAAAATGCCCCTCATAGGCATTCTAGACCAACATATACCAAGTCTACTACGTCAGACTGTAAATGCCTAGGGTTGGTTGTTCATGTATACTTTGTGCATGCAAGATAAAATACTATTTGCGTGATTTCGTGAGTTAGGTATACTTTCTAATACAGGACAAGCAAGCATTTGACTCTTTCAACAATTTTCCTAAAGCCAAATCCTCTCGAAAGTAAGAAGTTTCAACTGAAAACTACCGAAAGCTGTTGGTGCCATTAGAAGGGGGGAGAGAGAGAGAGCCAGTCCACTCAAGAGTCAAAAGGTTATGCTCTTGTGTGTCGAAACTTGGTGCGCTGTGTTGGATTGGAGTCGTGGCAACTGAAGGTGGGAGTAAAAAGAGTACGTGAGTCTTAAGTGGAGTGGAGAAGAGAGACATGCATTTTACTTGGTTGGGACTTGACAAGGAAAAAAGAAAAAAAAATGTATTCGAAGGAATGTTGAGAGAGAGAATGAGAGGGTGGAGAGAGAGAGAGAGATGATTATCTCTTTTTTATTTTTTTTCTTTTAGTTTTATTTTCTCTTCCTACACTAACATTTCATCATTTTCTTTTTTTTTTTCAGTAACTAATTTAATTTTAAATAGTAATTATAGGTGAGATTTTATCATTTTGTACAACACTCATTGAAATGAATTTAGGAAATTTTCATTTGAGAAAAATAAGAAATAGCTGCACCATATTGTTGAATTTTTAGGGCGACATATAAGATTATTGTTTTTTTGTTATTTTTGTCACTCTTATCAATATGAAAAATATCTAAAGATATCAAAGTTTGAGATTAAGGTCCATGCTATTGTATTTAAAGAAAAAATTTAGTTAAGAAAAGTAAGGGATAAAATATTTTTCTTCTTTTTTATTAAAATAATTGTAATAAATTAGTAAACATAGATAGTAATGTATAGTATATCAAATTAAGTTCATCTAATTTAAAAATAAATTATAAAACACAAAAAGATATAAAATGTGAAAAAATATAATGGAAATATTTTTAGTTGAGAAAAATAGGAATAATATATATATTAAAAAACAACTAATAATTTAGTAAATTTATATATTGAAATATAGTATTATTTCTTTTTAGATTTTAGTTATACCGTTCAATTAGCTTTAAAAAATATGAGAATATTTAATTTATAGAATAAAATATAAATAAAATTAATATAATGTGTGTTATTACTAATTTTGTCCCAACAACTTGACCTCCATCATTTAATTTATAAATTTTATATTTATCACTTATATTTATCTTTTTTTCCTTATTTTAATCCAAAAAAAATTAACATAAGAATAAGAAATTAGTAGAGAGAGAAAATATTAAAAAAATTAAAGAAAAACCAATTTAGCAAAATCAAACTATATTGATATATAATTGAGGTCATTTATTTATTTATTTTACCCTTTTTCCCCCCTAAGAATTGCAGTTCTTAAGTATTTATAATGTGAAGGAGTAGGCAATAGGGCTACGTTCGGGTCGGGTACCCAAACCCAAATATACTATTTTGATCCGAATCTGAGATATTCGGGTTATATTTTTTTGACCCGAATCCGAGTAAAATACTTAAATTCGGACGGGTACCTGAACCTGAAATTTTTTTTTAACCCAAAAATTTAAAATAATATTTAAATATCATTTTTTTAGTGAGCATAATAAGAAGATTTTTTTTTTTTTTGCTAGTAGAAGTTAAAGAATATTTTTTCCAAAGAATCCTATACTTATAGTATTTAAAAAAAAAATGAAAATTTTAAAATTTTTTTAAGAGAACTCTATATACAAATAAAAAAAGAAAGGAAAATATAGTTCTTACAAAACATTTTTTTGTCCTAATTCCACTTTTATCCTTATGATTATATGTATTTGGGTTGATTCGGGTTAATTCAGATTTTTTAATTATCGAACCGAACCCGACCCGATATAATAAAAAAATCGAATTAACCTGACCCGAACACCTTGGGTTCGGGTGGTCACGGGTTTTGTTCGGGGTCAGACCCAACCCTAGTAGGCAATGGTAATATCCGTACGGGTCCCGATTAGTATACTTAAAATGTTTATGGAAAAAATATATATATAAATATATATATATAGACACACACACACAAACTGGGAGGAGTTTACTACGCTTCGTGCGGTGTAGTGTTTAAATTGGTGATCTACCCGATTAAATGAATAGTTAAATTTAAAATGAAAATTAATGTTTTAAAAATTGATAAGAGTGAATAGTTAGATTTTTTTTTTTTTAAATAGATTAAGAGATTGAAATTTTTTTAAAAATTAATGTTTGAGGTGTAATTATTATTCATTATTTGTCTTTAGATTTTGGTTTGTTGAGGGACTTTCACTAAACCTCGAGTTAGATTTTTTAATAAAACCAATTATAAGAAAATAAAAATAGCTGATGTATTATTGCAATACCGATGATTAAATGGGAAATAATATAGCTAGAAGAACAAAAAAAATAATATATTTTTTTAAATTTTAGCATATTTTTTATTTGTGTATTTAATTTTTATTTGTTTATATGTTCTAATTAAAGAAAAATAAGAAAAATAACGGTAAACAAAAAATAATGTGGCACAAAAAATAGGGTAATATAACTCTCGGTTTCATTGCATCTCTCAATTGACCAAGCAGGAAAAAAAACTGAAGAGAGTTAAAAAGAGAGAGAGAGAGAGAGAGTTTAAAAAAAAAAGTGTAAAAAACAAAGGTCTGCCATGCATGCCAGCAGGGTCTACCATGCCTTACTTTCACGCTCGCTTCATGCATGTGGCGGGCAACATGCAAGCAGTGCGGTCGCCCGTGCATATGAGCAATAGGCCTCCTGCTGCCTGTGCAGTCGCCCACGTATGGGCCGGTAGAAATCATCGAGAAACAGAGGAGTAGAAATGATCAAGGAGTAGAAATGACCGAAGAGTATAAATCACCGAGAAGTAAAAATCACCGAGGAGATAGAGAATTCAAGTTCTACTATCAAAATCATTAGTGGAAGGGGTCATCTTAGTTGCTCAGTTTTGTCTAATGAGAATATAGGTTCACGTAGATTGGTAAGTGATTGAAAGATTGAGCTAGACCAGCAAGACAAGAGCCCAGGAAGTCCATGAAATGTGGATATGCATATAAGGAGCAAGCATGTAGTAGACCGCAAGCAAGTGAATGGTTGATTACGAGTATCTCAAGGTGCTCATTGTGTCTTCCGGCAATTGTACACCTCTTGGTGCTTGGTGGTCCCAAGTTGTTAATAGGAGTAGAAATGAATTCTCGTTAAGTCTCTCCACTACCTTTATAGTTAAGCCCCTCGCCTATAGCTCACTCTCAGGCCATAGACCGCGCGCTTTCAATGAAGATTATTGATAAAGGTGCGGTCAATAAAAATAATTGAGATTCATTTGAATTTGAATTCATCATTTGTTCCTATCTTCTAGACTAAATTTTTTACGGCAAAAAGGCATTTTGATCTTTTGTACATTAGGTCTGTTTATCCAAAGATTGCCTTAAAAGATTTGCAACGACCAATTTGCAGAATTAGTTAGGTTATTATGTTAGAGAGCCAAATTTTGGGATTATTTTATGAACGTCCTCGATAAAGCTTCTCGGTATGTTTTCATGGTCTTTCGTTATATTGTTTGTGAATCTTCTCGATAAAGTTTCTCGGTATATTTTCATTGTCTCTCAGCATTTTGTTTGTGAACCTATGAATTGATTTGCAATTTTCAAATATTTCTCTCTCTCTCTCTATATGTGTAGTCTCTCGGTATATTGTTTGTCAACCTAAACTTGTCGGTACATTTTCATAGTCTCTCGGTATATAGTATATTGTTTGTGAACCTCCTCGGTAAAGCTTTTTGATACGTTTTCATAGTCTTATGGTATATTGTTTGTGAACATTCTCGGGAAAGCTTCTCAATACATTTTTATATCCATTCATTTGGCAGCCGGTGCCTTAATCCAATCCAATTCATAGAGAAATGAATTTTTCCTTGGTACATAGAACAAGAAAGGATAGAGAAAGCTTCTCGGTACATAAAGAAAACTCCTCACTACATAGCTTCTCGGTACATAAACAAACCAAATTCTCCTCCATACACAGAACCAAATAAGGACTAAAAACTGTAACGGTATATAGAGAAAGTCTTCTCAGTACATAAAAAAAGCTCATTGGTGCATTACTCCTCGCTGCATAGAAAAATTAAATTCTATCAAGTACTAAAAACTCTAACAAACAAGACCCTCTTAGCGTTTTTTTTCCCCTTTAGTTCTTCTTAGGGGAAAAAAAGAAGTATTAAAAAGAAGGGGAAAAAAAAGGAATATCAGGAAATTGAAATAGTGGAACCACAAAAAAATGCAAAAAAAAAATGAAGTATGAAGAATAAAAAAAATAGTGAAGGAAAAAAAAGGGTGAAGCGTAAAATAAGTAAAAAAAAAAAAAAGGAACTTATTCCTCTAGCAAAGTAAAAAAAAAAAAGTTTTATTAATGCATTTAAATTCAATGGCGAATGAATTTGTATCATTTTGGTCATTCAATTTGGCATCCATGCCAAATAATTCATGCCTACCAATTTGCATCATTTTGGTCATTCACCTTTAGCATCCACGCGAAATCCCATCATGCAATCACCATTCTTAGTGAGGAACTAATAACTGAAAGAAGCAGAAAGGCTTAATGTGGCCAAGCTCCTCGATTACTGGGTACAAGGGACCAAGAAAGGATTAAAACCAAGAAAGATTCAAAGATTGCAGCAGTATACAGGAAATGCTCCTCGGTATAAAGAAAGCTCCTCAGTATAGAGGAACCAAACTCACCTCACTACATAAAGAAAGCTCCTCGGCATAGCTTCGCAGTAGATATACAAACCAAATTCTTCTCGGTACATAGAACTAAAAACTCTAACAGTATATACGCTCCTTGATGCATAACTCCTCGATATAGAGAAACATAATTCTATCAATGACAAAAAACTCTCACAAACAGGACTCTCTCAGCGTTGTTTTTTTTTTTTCCTCGGTTCTTCCTGTTTCCCTTTTACCTTTTTTTTTCATCCCCCACCATTTTTTCCTTGTTAATCTATCTCTTCTCCTCTCCATTTTTTTCCACTTCCTTTTTTTTATACAATGTGCGAGAGAAGCGAAAAAGCTTATTAACACTTTTAAATTCCATAATCAATGAATTTGTATCATTCTCGTCCTTGGTGTACATTACTCTACTTCTCGGTAATTTATTACTATTTCTACTTCTCGTTGTGCATTGTTCTGCTTCTCTGTGATTTTTACTTTTTTTGATTTATACTTTCTACTTCACATTGCTCTCCTTCTCGATTGTTTCTGCTCCTCGAAAATTTTTGTTTCTTGGCAATGTCTACTCCTTAGAGTAATTTTCATTACTTGGTATACATTGCTCTTTTCTGCTTATCGGTGAAACACAAGGAAAAAAAAATGAAGAGATGAGAAGAGCTAGATTAATAAGGGAAAAAAAAAAAGAAGAGTGAAGAGCGAGAAAAAAAAGAAGCAAAAAAGAAAAGAAAAAAGAACCTAAAAAAGAAGTTAAAAAAAGAAATGAAAAAAAATGTGAACGGTGAAAAAAAAGAATTAAAAAAAAAAAGAAGAAGAAACCCAAAAAAATTTAAAAAAGAAAAGGGGTGAAGGGTGAAAAAAAAAAGAAGTAAAAAAAAAAGGGAGGAAAAAGAAGTGAAAAAATGTAGTGAAGGGTGAAGAAGAAGAAGAAGAAGAAGAAGAAGAAAAAAAACAAAAAAAAAGAAGAGTGAAGGGTGAAAAAAAAGAAGTAAAAAAATGGAACAAACGCAAAAAAAAAATGTAAAAAAAAAGAAGTAAACAAAAAAGGGAAAAAATAACCAAAAAAAGAAAGAAAGGTTAAGAGTGAAAAAAAAAGAATAAAAAAAACAAACCAGAAAAAGAAAAAAAAATGGAACAGGTGGCATATCCCTCCCCTCCTCCCCACTTCCCATTAAAAACAAACCTAAAAGAAAAAATAAAAAATAAAATACCGCGCATGCAAGGCGCGGCCTACCGCACCCATACGCGGGCGACTGTGCAGGCAGGGCTCCTTTTTTTTAAACTTTTTTTTTCTGTTTTGCAATCGAGAGATGCAATGAAACTGTACCTTATTTTTTTTTCTTTGTGTCAACTATTTTCCTTTAGTTAAAATATATAAATAAATAAAAATTAAATACACAAATTAAAAAATATACTAAAATTTAAAAAAATTATTATTTCTTTTTCCTTCTGAGTATATTATTTCCTTTTTAGTCTTGATTCATGAGTTTCTTGCACTATATATTATCAGGAGTGCATATGGATGAAAAAATCGATTTAAAATAAAAAAATTAAAAAGGCTCAAATGTGGGGAACGGAGAACCACCCCCTTGCACGAGCACCACCTGCACACAGCAAAGCAGGGGCAGGCGACCGCCCCTATCCGTGGCCTCCCGTGCACGCAAGGAGCGGTCGACCGCCCCTTATGTGTAGGCACCTATGCACACTGGCAGAGGCGCCTATGCACACAAGGGCAACCGCCCCCTTTATTTTTTATTTTTTTTATTTTTTGGATTTCTTTTTTTTTCACTATTCACCATTCTTTTTTTCACTTCTTTTTTTTCTTGTTTTTTTGGATTGCTTCTTCTTCTTCTTTTTTTTTTCACCTTTCACCATTCTTTTTTTCACTTCTTTTTTTCTTTTTTTACCCTTCATCCTTCTTCTTTTTTTTAACCTTTTTCCCTTTTTTATTTTTTAACTTTCTTTTTTACTCTTCACCCCTTTTTTGCTTCTTTTTTTGTGGGAAACAAAAAAAATAAAAATAAAGATTTATGTTGGTTGGATTCATCCAACCCTAAGAGAGAGAGAGAGGAAGGGTGGAAAAAAAAATAAAGATTTCGACTACTAAGAGAGAACAAGGTTTTCACTATAAGTCTCAATTATAATAAGAAAAGATAGCTTCTCAGTTTCAATTACATACGGAGAGATGCATCATCCTATTTCTTTCTCGCTACATTATTTTTCGTTTAATTCTCGACATATTATTTTTCATTTACCTCATGTTATTTTCCCATTACCTAAAATATATAAACAAATAAAAATTAAATACACAAATAAAAAATTATGTTAAAATTAAAAAATAATTAGTATTTTTCACCCTATATTTCTCCTCTGCATATTATTTCCCATTTCCTCATCGGTTCACCATTTCAACATCACAAGAGAGTCGAGAGGTACACAAGAAAATCGAGAGATGTATGTGGAAAATTTACCAAATGATAGTAATTAGTATTTGCAATTGTGCAAGTGTTGAGAGTGGTGAGAGGTGATATAAATGCAAGTGTTTTGTTCAAATCTTGACTTCTCTTGGTGATCAAGCTTCTCGACTACCGAGAGAGGCCAAGCTCCTTGGCTACTGGGAGAGGGCAAGCTCCTCTGCTATAACTCTTGGTTACAATGACAAAAGAAAGTTCCTTAGTTATAATAATGTGCCGGTTACAATAATGTGTCGAGGAGTAAATAGAAAATAATGAAATCGAAAGATGCATTACCTATTTCTTTCTCTGTCGGTGCATTATTTTGTATAGGCTCACTCCAAATGTCTTGCGTGCCACCTATGGTATGTCAGACCAGCAAGGCTTTCAACTCTCCCTGGAATATTTCTTGTCTCGGAAGTAATAGAACCTGATTATTGTATTTATAATTTTGAATGCAGTATTATGTCTCTTGATAGTTTAATCTCTCCCACTATTCATGTTTCTCCATGCCCATTATGTCTCTCGGTGCATGTCTCCAAGTTCCATGTCTCTCGATAGTAATTTTGGGCCTCTCGGTGCTTTGCTCTATAATACCTCTCGGTGCTTCGCTTTTTCATGTCTCTCGGTGCGTTGTCTTGGAAATTGAAAGTGCAAGTCACTCAAGGCGATAGCTAGATAGCATTCACTTTGTCTTAGAGTGTGGAGGCTGATGTTGCATTGACAAAAGCCTAAAATTCCCAAACATCTGGCCAGTTTTCCTCATCATCATAACGTTTTTATTCGTACATAATTAAATAAACAACAGTTATGAGAAGTGATGGGACCAGGACTCAGGATTTGATCCTGATGGGATTGGGTCCCAAGATTTGAGCCGATGAGTTAACTTGAGAAAGGCCCACATGGAAAGCCTACGAATGGCAGATACCGATCTAGATTCATATATGATTATCTATCGAAAGTCTACAAGAAATGACTACCGGTCAGCATTCGAATACTCCTCATAACTGCCCACTAAAGGGTCTTAGTCGCCCAGGTCTCACGAACGAAGGGTCTTAGTCCTGGATAAGATTCACGGAGCGAAGACAATCGCCCCGATCAGGCATCCAATGAACGACTCCTCAGCTGAAAGAGATCTGAAAACCCTTCATCGGTCGAACGACCAATCAATAGCGAACGATTCCACAATCCTAAAAGAAGACCAAAATATCTCATTGACTTCCGTCCCTCACAGCGAACAGCATCCTGAGGATCTTTTAGTTAAACAAAGGTTCCCTCCAGAATACGAAAGTTTCCAAAAGATGAGGATCACAATTGATTCGAAATATTGAATTCCCGAAATTTTCGGATCGACTCGATAAGGAAGGTAGGATTGAAGCACTGCAGCAGCGTACGGCTCTCACAGGTATAAAATATGTCAAAAACCCTTCAAGACAGGTATGCTCTCGGGGCCTTACACATTAGGCATTCTAATCACAGGGAATTATTCCCTCAAACTCTCAGTCTGTTTCCTTTTCATACGAAAATCGCTATTTTCTGACTTGAGCGCCGGAGTCCTCCCGCCGGAGCACCCTCCGGCAATTTTTATAGGAATCACATCCCTTTGATGGTAACCGCTCGGGTCGGCAAGGAGTTGGTATCTATAGAGTTATAACCCACTTTCAACAAATTGGCATCGTATGTGGAAAACAGACTAGAGCGATTTTTGTTATTCTAACAGCTATGCTTCTGAGAACTAGAGCATCTTTAAAAGCCGCTCCTATTGTGGAAGGACGCACGACCACACTTTCTAAGGCCGCTCCTGTGGTGTCCGATCACTTTACTCACAATCGGGCAGCCTCCCTTGGCCCACCTCATCAGGAACAGGCCCTACAACCTGCAGTCCCCAACCAACCAGTTGTGGCCCCTGTTTCGGAACGAGTTAGTCGTCCCCAGATAGAGAGGCTGGAGTCCAAAATCCAGAACATGAGAAAGCAATTGAAGAGTCTTAGCCGCGCCCTCAGGCCAATCTTCTGTAGGGGGATCGAGGCGTTCACAGCGGCGACCATCACCCCCACATCGCGAAACATCCGAAAACTCCAAACTGGTCTCTGACGATCTTTGAAAACAGGTTGAGCAACTTGTTGCCAACGAGCTTAGGCGGGTCAATCCCCAGGGAGATCAGATCTCCTCTTACTATCATGTTTCACCTTTTGATCCCAAGATCTCTTCAGATCCTATGCCCCGCAACATGCTCTTACCCCCTATGGAAAGATACAATGGGACAACGGATCCCCGGGATTATGTAGCCCATTTCGTAACTATGATGATCTCTAGAGACATGTCCGACACGACTATGTGTAAGCACTTCCCCACCACTCTTTCAGAAAATGCACTTACTTGGTTCAATTCTCTCCCGCTGTCGAGTATAAAGACTTTTTCCCAACTGCACGAGCAGTTCGAGTCACACTTTGTAATAAGCAGAGGGGTCAAGAGGAAGTCCATTGCCCTATTATCATTACACCAGAAGGAAAAAGAATCCTTAAGGGATTTTCTGGAGATATTCAAAACAGAGATGATGAGGGTTCCATCCTTGAACCATTCGATCGCGCTGACTACTCTATTAACAGGGCTAAGGCCTTCCGACATGAAGGTATCAATCACGAATAAACCCCCTACTACTATTCAGGAATTTTACGCCCAACATGAAAAATATATATCCGCTGAGGAGGCCGAGGTGTTTGACCGAAAGAGGATCAGCCCGTTCGAAGAGAACGCAACCGATCGCCCAGAAAGTCTCCACCAAGGAAGAGCCGCACGAGTCATCCTCCCCTACGGAGATACAATAATTACACTCCACTGAACGAGACCCCCGATCGGGTCTTGGCTTTGATCAAAGATAAGCCATACATTCGATGGCCCCCACAGTCGGCTAAGGACAACTCCAACAAAAATAGAACCAAATACTGCCACTTCTACCGAGATTACGGTCATACAACAGATGACTGTAAAAAGCTAAATGATGAACTGGAATTCCTGGTACGCGATGGGAGATTGCAAGAATTCATTATCAGAAGGGAAAGAGATCCCCCCACCGATTATCGGCGCGAACCGCCACGACGTAACCAGTCGGAGGAATGACAAACAGCCCAGCCCCTGGCCGACAGGAGAGACAAAGTAATACTCCAGATCGAAGGTAATCCATTAGGGAGTGAGGAGGGGCGCTTGATCACACCGATCTTCTACTATCCAAAGATGCCTCCTTTCGCACTACAGAAAGTTCTAGCAATAAGCGTTGATAAACGATTGAGAGAAAAAAGGCCCGTCATCGATTTTATAGATGAGGATCTACTTGGGATAGACTCGAGCTGACACGCCAAGATCGGGCAATACGAAGTTAGAAGAATCTTCGTCAATCAGGAGGCAGGCTGCAACCTCTTATACCGTGAAGCCTTTGGACGAGTGGGGTTTACTCTTGCCGATCTCTAACCCTACGCAGGCCTAGTCAAAGGGCTTTCAGGTGAATGGATATACCTCGACGATATTATTTCACTTTCGGTTACCCTTTGGGTGCCTCCTAATCATGCAACAGTCTCCGTCGTATTCAATGTGGTAGATCTTCCTTCGCTCTATAATGTTATCTTGGGCAGGTCGGGCCTGAATGCTTTGGAAGTCTTGCTCAGCACTAAGCACATGAAGATCAAATTCAGAACGCCGTCAGGGAACGAGACATTATCATGTGGTCAGGAGCCTTCGACTTTCGCTCCTAAGTAGTTATTAGATCCTACTGCTAGTGGTTTTTTCCTTCTGGACTACGGGGATATTTCTCAGATTCTTAAAACAATCAGCTTAATGGTTTTTTCTGCAAGACCACGCCTAATTTCCTCTCATTTGGAGGGCCTCATTCGCACAGCTCCAATCATTCGTACGCGTCGTCAGTAGAGGATGTAACTCCCCGGACGGGTGGACGCGACCCACTACTTATAAATTTCCTATCGTTCGAAGGGTCTCAATCACCCGGCTCCAACCATTAGTACGCGTCGTCAATAGGAGATGTAACTCCATGAACGGATGGACGCGACTCCACTACTTATAAATTTCCTATCGTTCGGAGGGTCTCAGCCGCCCAGCTCCAATCGTTCGTACGCGTCGTCAATACGGGATGTAACTGCCAGACGGGTGGATACAGCCCACTACTTATAAATTTCCTATCGTTCAGAGGGTCTCAGTCATCCGGCTCCAACCGTTCGTACGCATCGTCAATAGGGGATGTAACTCATCAGACGGATGGACGTGACCCACTACTTATAAATTTTCTATCGTTCGGAATGGCTCAGCCGCCCAGTTCTAATCGTTTATATGCGTCATCAATAGGAAATGTAACTCCCTGAACGGGTGGATGCGACCCACTACTTATAAATTTCTTATCGTTCTGAGGATCTCAGCCACTCAGCTCCAATCATTTATACGCGTCGTCAATAGGGGATGTAACTCTCCGGATGGGTGAATGCGGCCCACTACTTTTAAATTTTCTATTATTCGGAGAGTCTCAGTCGCCCAGCTCCAATCGTTCGTACGCGTCATCAATAGGGGATGTAACTCCCCGGACGGGTGGATGCGACCCACTACTTATAAATTTCCTATTGTTCGGAGGGACTCAACCACCCAGCTCCAATCGTTCGTACGCGTCGTCAATAGGGGATGTAACTTCCCGGACGGGTGGACGCGGCCCACTACTTATAAATTTTCTATCGTTCGGAGGGTCTCAACCGCCCAGCTCCAACCTTTCGTACGCGTCGTCAATAGGGGATGTAACTTTCCGAACGGGTGGACGTGGCCCAATACTTATAAATTTCCTATCGTTCGGAGGGTCTCGGCCACCTAACTCCAATCGTTCGAATGCGTCGTCAATAGGGAATGCAACTCCCCGGACGGGTGGGACTCCCCGAACAGGCGAACGCGACCATTCCACCAAAAAGCTTCCTGCCAGAGAATTTGAATCCCCTTGATTCTGCCGAGACAACACAACAAGGATAACAGCTAAAAATGACAAAAAACAAAAGTTTCTTAGTGAATAGACAAAAGCCGCTGGGTATAGAATTTCTGAAAGAGTTATACAGTCGGGCTCCGAGAATTTGCCTCTCCTTCGACCGAGGCCAAAGCATCGCCTAGACCTATACAATGAATTATTTCTTTAGTACACTTCAATCTCTCGGTCAGTTTGTGCTGAGAATCTTTGAAGATGATTTCATCCTTCGCACGAGACTCCTCTAGCTTAACTATTCTACGCTCTGCAGTTCGAAGAGACTCCTCCCGGAGCAGAGCCAACTTCTCAATTGAGCGCAAACGTACCTCACACGCTGTGGCCACCAATTTTGACCGTTCACATTCCCCTTGGCACTAGGCCAACTCTAATCGAAGTTGCCTTAGCTCTTCCTCCTTCTGGTTGAGCAATGCACCAGGCGTGCTCTTAATCTTCACGGTCTCCTCCTTCTGAATAGGAATCTCTTCACGTGCTTGAGCCAGATGAATTAATTCAAAAAAATGCCCCTCTAAGTGATTTATCACCTGCCTTCCCTACTGTCCATGAAATCGAATGAGAGCCATTGTCTACAAAGAAAACTGGGTTAACAAAGAAAAGAGATGAAAATAAACCCAACAAGTATGAAGGAAGCGTTACCATTAGGCCCAAGGACTCAAGGGCCCCGCTAATTTACTGATAAAACATCCTATGGAAATCGAGCTCACATCAATGAAAGTTAAATTGGTTGGCAACACGCTCCGCTTCCACTAGATCTATGTAGCTGTACTGCATGTCCGCAGTGCAAATGGCAACAGTCCCATATTCTTTTGAGCCCTTCTTGCTATCAAAAGACTGAACATAAATAACAGATGGAGGCGTTGTTCCTTCAGAGACTTTGCATTTTTCTTTACGCAAGGGCCAAACTGGGATAGCAAAAAAGGGCCCCGCCATCTTACCCCTCATAGCTCTGGGAATATTCTCCACCCGCGTGTCACCAGACGAAGGATTATCTCCCAATCCTCCTAGCTTACCCACATCGACACTCACTTCACTCGGTGGAATGCCTTCATCTAAAACAACAGTTTCCCTTGGTGTGCCTACCGCCAAAACCGAACGGTCATGCAGAATCGTCAACACAAACGAAAGAAAAGAAATCGTCCTCCTCTTCACCAAAGGAGGAGGCGACCCTAGAAGGGTCTCAGACACCCAGTCAATGATCCTTGAAGGGCCTTAGCCACCTCGATGTCCTCCTGAATGGACATTTTCACACCTGGTCGAACCAACTTATCGATGGTAACATTCTCTAACATAGCATCATCAAGAGAATCTAGAGAATCAACCAGTCTGATTCTCTCCCTCTCCAGCAGAAGGGGTCTGTCGATTTTCTTCTTTTTCCCAATCAGCAAGCCAACCAAGGATAGCATTTGGTCATCCAATAGAGACTCGACCCATACGCTTCGACTGGTGGACTTACAATAGCCCCGATTTACTGAATGAAACGACCGTGCTTCGAAGCGGTTGGAGGCTTCAATCCCACAGAAGGCACCCCATCGGTTTCAGGTAACAGGGGCAGGCAGTCCTTATTCAAGAACTCAATGTAAAAGAATTTCTGCATATAACTCTTATCAATGGATTCTTTATAGTAAAACCTCCAGCCAGACTCAGGACAAGTCTGAAGTTTGTACCAACCTTTGGTTGAACCATTATTTCCACACCTCATCAAAATAAAGAGGGATGATAAGATGTCAAAATCGAAACGAAAATGACAGAATGTTAACAGGAAAACCACAACGACTACTAAACGCCAGGCACTTGGGATCAGAAGGGTCGAAAAAATGTTCCAATGACATAATACCTCGACAAAGGGGCCCGTATATACCTGACTAATTGTAAATACATTGGCACACAACCCTCCGGCACCGTATTGGCTTTATTGACTTCCGTGGCATATACTAAGGCATAATTATCCCCCATCAGCATCTTGGTTTGTACCTCTTGGAGTTCATCCAGAGACATAACGCTCATAATATCACTAATGCTTGGAAAAACCTGAGAAGTGGGTATTTTTGCCATCTTTTTTGAGGATGTTTTCTTTGGCAAGTCTCAAAGGGGACCAGAGAAGCAGTGAAGAAAAGTTGGAACAGGATACCCTATGATGAATACAAACCCTTATGAAGCGTACAAAAGACAATTCGTGAAAATCAAAGCAACAAGATTCACATTAAAAAACTACATGCCTTTTCCAATGATCAGTACCTATGACATCTCTTCGTCAAGAAAGCCATGAGTCGGGGGCAAATGATGGGACTGGGTCCTAGGATTTGATGCTGATGGGATCGGGTCCCAGGATTTGAGCCAATGAGTCAACTTGAGAATAGCCCATATGAAAAGCCCACGAAAGGCAGCTACTGATCTAGATTCATATACGAGTATCTACCGAAAGTTCACAAGGAATGACTACCAGCCAGCATTCGAATACTCCTCATAACTGCCCACTGAAGGGCCTTAGTCACCCAGATCTCACAAACGAAGTGCCTTAGTCACCCCGCCAACCAGATAGGATTCACCGAGCAAAAATAATCGTCCCGATCGGGTATCCAATTGACGGCTCCTCAACCGAAAGAGATCTGAAAACCCTTCATCAGTCGAACAATCGATCGATAGCTAACGATTCCAACAATATTAAAGGAAGATCAAAATATCCCATTGACTTTCGTCCCTGACGGCAAACAACATCTTGAGAATCTTTCAGTTAAAGAAATGTTTCCTCCAGAATACGAAAGTTTCCAAAAGATGAGGATCATAGTTGATTCAAAATATTAAATTTATGAGATTTTCGGATTGGCTCGATATGGAAGGTAGGGTTGAAGCACTGCAGCAGCGTACGACTCTCACAGGTATAAAACATCTCAAAGACTCTCCAAGATAGGTACGCTCTCGGGGCCTTACACATTAGGCACTTTAATCACAAGGAATTACTCTCTCGAACTCTCAGTCTGTTTTTTTTTATACGAAAATCGCTCTTTTCTGACTTGAGCGTCAGAGTTCTCCCGCCGGAACACCCTCCAACGGTTTTTATAGGTATCACATCCCTTTGACGGTAACCGCTCGGGTCAGCAAGGAGTCGGTATCTATGGAGTTATAACCCACCTCCAACAAAAAGGATACAATAAATAATGAAACCATAATGTGAGCATATAGTATGAAAAATATTCAATTTCATCTCAATGCTTAGAGTACACGAGAGATAACGTAAATAAAAGTGTATGCTTGAATTCTCCTTGCAACACCAAGAGAGCCAAGGGGCAGAAGTACACAAGAAACTAAGAGAAAAGAATATTCAATGGAGACTCCAGAATGGACACTTAACCAAATTATGCATTTACAAGTCACTAAGCCAAAAGTCATTGAAGCAGACCAGCAAGTTCAAGAACATACTCAACCTCAACATGGATGCCATCAGAAAGTTTTCATTGTTTCATATTTTCAGCGCTAGGGCTATTATATAAAAATCAAATACCAAGAGGAGTAGAAATTAACGAGGAGTAGAAATCATCTAGAAGTAGAGCAATGTACGCCTACATCAGGTAGTAAAAATTACCAAAAAGCATAGCAATGCAGATCGGGAAGTAGAAATTACCACGGAGCGGAAATCACTGAAAAGCAAAAATTATAAAGAAGCAGAAATTACAGAGAAATAAAAATTACCGTGGAGCAGAAATCACCGAGAAGTTCAGGAGAAGAAATCATCTAGTAGTAAAGCAATATACATTGAGAAATAGAATTGACCAAGGAACAGATATCATCGAGAAGCAAAAATCACAGAGAAGTAGAAATTACCAAGAATGAGAGCAATGTACACCAAGAAGTAAAAACTACTCCAAGGAGTAGAAATTACTGAGAAACAGAAATTACAGAGGAATAGAAATTATCGAGAAAGAGAGCAATGTACACCAAGGAGTAGAACTTACTCTAAGGAGTAGTATTACCTAGGAGTAGAAATCACTGAGAAGTAGAGGAGTAGAAATGATCAAGGAGTAGAAATCATCGAGAAATTTGGACTTCCTGATCAAGAAACCTATCACTGAGAGAAGCCGAGAGGCTCAATGAGGTCAAACTTCTTGGCTAGTGGGAACATAGATGAAAGGACAAAAAACTCTAGGGGTATACAGAAAAAGTTTCTCCATACATAAATAAAACTCTCGGTACATAAAGAAACCAAATTCTCCTTAGTACATAAAGAAAACTTCTCGGTAGTTAAAGAAAACTCCTAGGTATATAGCTTCTCAACACACAGAGAAATGAAATTCTCCTTCTCGGTAGATAGAGAAACCAAATTTTCTTCGATATATGGAACTAAGAAAGGACCCAAAATTCTAGTGTCACATAGATAAAGTCTCTTGGTACATAAAGAAAGCTTCTCGATACATATAGAAACCAAATTCTCTTCGGTGCATAGAACCAAGCAAGGACTAAAACTCTAACAGTACACAGAGAAAGATTCTCAATATATAAAGAAAGCTTCTCAGTGCATAAAGAAACTAAATTCTATTGAGTACTACAAACTCTAACAAACAAGACTCTCTTAGTGCTATTCATTTCTTTTCTCTAGTTTTTCTTATGGGAAAAAAAGAAGTATAAAAAAGAAGAAAAAAAAAAAAGGAATAGCAGAAACTGAAAGAGCGAAACCCCCCAAAAAACGTGGGAAAACCAAAATATGAAAGGAAAAAAAAGGGGCGAAGCATAAAAAAGAAGAGTGAAGGGTGAAAAAAAATAAGTAAAAAAATAAAAAAGAAAATGAAAAAAGTTGAAAAATAAGGGTGAAGCTGGCGACCGTGGACCTGGGGTGGGCGACCGCCTCCCATGTCCACTGTTATTTAAAAAAAAAAAAAAAAAATTCTTGAAATACCTTCCGGTGGTGGTTTGATAAGGACCTAATTAGATTGGGGCCGTCTCGTATTTGATGGTGTTCTAGTAGTCTTGCTGTAAAAGAGATTTGCATCTGTTTTTCTTATAACGGAATTCTCATCTTATAGTCGTGCAAAGGCGCAGAACTACGTAAGGAGTAAAGAACTATCTCGGTGTGAAGCAATCGCATTCATACAGAGACAGTTTTTGAGTATGCAAATTTGTGTCGTTCCCTCCTAGCAGCCTAAACATTTTCGGTTTAATATTTTTAAATATGCAAATGAAAATATTTTTGATGTTATTAATATCATCAGAAAATTTTATGACAAATTTATCATTTATTTTACATATATTTTTTACGTGGGTTCTATAATACTTAATATCTACTTGTGGAATGGCTCCACAAGAATATTCACAAAAGTGTTGCAAAAGATTGTCATGTAGTTGTGTTATGTGATTATGCAAAGAACATTGTTGTGTAGTTCTGTTATGATTCTCCAATGCATAACAGAACCACAAAAAACATATAGTTCTCTGCACCTCATGTAGTCCTGAACTGCAAACAATAAATTCGATGATGTCAATGACGAGCCTCCAATGACCCCAAACCACTCACGAAAATCACGTGGTCCTTAACAAATGGTCACAAAACTGCAGATCTATACCACTACAAAACTACACCAATTCTACATTGCAGTTCTGTATAACTACACCAAGTAAGTGAGGAAGCTGAGAGCCTCAATGAGGCAAGCTCCTCGATCACCGGCCACATGGAACCAAGAAAGGCTTGAATCCAAGAAAGGATAAAAAACTAAGTAAAAGCTCCTTGATATAAAGAAACCAAACTCTCCTCTATATAAAGAAAGCTTCTCGGTAGATACAGAAAGTTCCTTGATAAGAGCTCTTATGCACGCAAAGCAACCAAATTCTTGAGAAATCAAATTTTGCTCCTTACATGGAACCAAGAAAGCTCCTCGATAGAGATACCAAACTCTTCTCACTACATAAAGAAAGCTCATCGATAGATAAAGAAAGCTCTTAGTACATAGCTCCTCCGTACATAGCTTCATACTATATAATTTTTATCTAATAATTCGATCTATATCAGGACAAATTAGAAACGTGAAAACAATGTTATTCATTACAATATTTACTGTGCCAAATAATACAGTTATTTTGGATTGATTATTCTCTTGTTCTCAATGAGAATTTGGACTTCCTAGTCGAGGATCCTATCACTAAGAGAAGCCGAGAGGCTTAATGAAGCCAAGCACCTCGACTACTGGGAACATAAAAGAAAGGACTAAAAACTCTAAGGATACACAAAAAAAGTTTCTCCATACATAAATAAAGCTTCTCGGTACATAGAAAAACCGAATTCTCTTTGATATATAAAGAAAGCTCCTCGGTAGATAAATAAAGCTCCTAGGTATACAGCTCCTCAATACATAGCTTTTCGGCACACAGAGAAACTAAATTCTCCTCCTTGGTAGATGGAGAAACCAAATTTTCTTCGATATATAAAACCAAGAAAGGACCCAAAATTCTAGTGTCACACAGAGAAAGTCTCTCGGTACATAAAGAAAGCTCCACGATACATATAGAAATCAAATTCTTCTCGATACATAGAACCAAACAAGAACTAAAAACTCTAACGGTACACAGAGAAAGTTTCTTGATACATAAAGAAAGCTTCTCGATGTATTGCTCCTCGATACATTCATAAAGAAACTAAATTCTATCAGCACTAAAAACTCTAACAAACAAGACTCTCTTAATACCGTTCATTTTTTTTCTCTAGTTCTTCTTACGAGAAAAAAAAGAAGTAGAAGAAAAAAAAAGGAATAGTAAGAAACTAAAAGAGTGAAACCCCAAAAAAATGTGGAAAAACCAAAATATGAAGGGTAAAAAAAGAAAAAAAAAAAAAAAGGAGGACAAAAAAGAGGGGCGAATGTCAAAAAAAGGTCAGGAGTGGAAGGAAAAAAAAATAAGGATTTTGGTCTATCAAACCAAGAGAGAGAGAGCAGCCACCCGCACATTTGCAGGCAGACGACCGCGCCTTTTTTGTGTTTTTTTTTTAATTTTTTCTTTTGGTTTCTTTTTTGTTTTACTTCTTTTTTCTTTTCACCTTTCATTGTTTTTTTTCAGTTCTTTTTTTTTTTTTTTTGTTTTACTGTTTTTTTCCTTCAACCTTTAGCCTTCTTTTTTTAACTTTTTTTTTGGGTTACTTCTTTATTTTTGTTCCCCCTCAACCCTTCTGCTTTTTTTTTTCTTTTTTTTAAGTCTGTCCTTTTTTTTTTTTACTCTTTTTTTCATCCTTCATCCTTTTTTTCCATTATCGATCTATCTTTTCTCCTCTCTCTACTTTTTTTTTTCACTTCTTCTTTTTTAATACAATGTTAAAAACTTCATTAATGCTTTTAAATTCCATAATCAATGAATTCACATCATTCTGGTCATTCACCTCTGGCATCCATGTCAAATAATTCCTGTCTACTAATTTCATCGATATCAAGGCAAATATAATTTATTTTAGAAGTGTGAAAATAACATTATTTATTATATGTTTACTGCGTCAAATACTATAGTTATTTCGGGTTGATTATTAACTTGTTCTCAACAAGAATTTGGCCTTGAAAAACTAATAGCCAAGAGACTAGCCAAACTCCTCGACTGCTCATAGAGGACAAGCTCCTTTGCTAGTTAACATGAAAAAGAAAACTCCTCAGTGCATAGAACCAGGAAATGACTAAAAACTCCAGTGGTATATAGAGGACAAGCTTCTCAGTACATAACTCCATGTTACACAGAGAAACCAAATTCCATCAAGCTCAAAAAAACTATAACAAACGAGACTCTAATAATCGAGGATATAAAAATTAAGAGTTTATCAATAGAGGCTCAAAAGTTTCTGTACATTTCAAAGAATAAAATCTATAGTTATATCAAAACTAATGATTCTCATATATTATAGAAAACACAGAAATCTGAAATTTCAAATGGTTCTTCAAAATCAACACCACAGCTCATGTTACATATTTAGCTCCTGTTACGTATTTAGAAGTATGGAAAATAAACACAAATCTTCATAGGACTAGGATAGCTTTCACACATCACGATCATCGTGACACACCACTCTATCCAATCGGAACTGAAAAATAACCTCTTGAAATTAGCAACAAATAAAACAATCGTCAAGTAAATCAAATATTTAGAAGCAGGAAAGCAAATCAAATATTTAGATAAACGAAACCGAGGAATGGCTTTCTAATCGTCTCCATTTGCCCCACCTAAATACAGATAGAAAGAGAGAGAGCACAATCAGTGATAAATAAAACAACAGTCAAGCAAATCAAATATTTAGAATCAGGAAAGCAAATTAAACATTTAGACAAACACAGACCGAGGAATGACCTCCTAGTCGTCTCCATTTGCCCCACCTAGAGAGAGAGAAAAAGAAAGAGCGCAATCAATAATAAATAAAACAACCATCAAGTAAATCAAAAATTTAAAAATAGGAAAACAAATCAAATATTTAGTCAAACACAAACCGAAGAATGGCTTCCTGACCGTCTCGATTTATTGCACTTGGAGATAGAGAGAAAGAAAGAGAGCACAATTTGTTTGCCTAATGAACATCTTTTTGTATCCACTTACTACCTTATATACAAAGAGAAAGAACAAGAAAGAGAAAGAAAGAAGGAGACAGGGAACATAGAGGAATGACTTCCACACACACGATCGAGATCGTGACACTAGACCCTTTTTTTAGTACAAAAGGAATGTAATATTACAAAAATGTCCAAACTCTCCAAAATAATGGAAGCAACCCAAGAAGTTCATTCTAAAATAAATGGGAGCAAAAAAGTAAATTGTCCAAAAGCTCTCCCAACCACTCCAAGCACGCCTTCCATGAAATCAGTAAAAGAAACATACCTCATTAATTAATTAATATTTAAAAAAACCCAAAAAAATCAATCGAAAAAAAAAAACTAATGATCATATCAACTCTAGCTCACCAACAACCAATCACCTTCCGTCAATTAAATGACAACAAAATCCAAGGTGGCAGGGGTTTGTTCACACTTATATATATATATATTCAATAGACAGTCGATCTAATAGGTAAAAGTATTAAATCTTTTAATCAAATATCGAGTTCAAAATTTAATAATAATAATAATAATAAAACTACATTACAAGAGATATCCTCTAAAATGGACTCAATAATACTCAAACCGAATTGGTCAAAATATAATTTCGAATATTAATAGATAATATAACCAGAAGAAAAGAAGTCTAAAAAAAGAGTGACAACCTACCCGGATCAAAGAGTTCTTATATTTCATCAACTTAATAACGTCGGCACCTCAAAAAAGGGAAACAGAACATCCGCCAACTATTAATGGCTACAATCACAACTTCATTTCTTAACCCATAACCAAGACGCAAGTGCCTGCAACTGCACTCCATTCAAGAGAATCCATTAAATCTTTTGCTGCAGATGCACCAGTTGGATCCATCTTAAGTTGGGCACATGCCAGAGATGAGCTTTTGATGCAAGCCGATGTATCCTTTATTTCCAGATTTCTCATGGAGTTCTGTTTCTATCACTTTCCAGTAATGCAGATAATGTGTATAAGATCATCATTTCAGCTCATTATGGAGCCAATTGTTTTGATAAATTGCAGCATTATTGCTATTAAAGACTACATAAAAATTGATTCAGCCAACAAACGGAAATGGAATCTTGGGTTCTCTTAGATATAATCATTTGCCTTTCCATTTGTAATTCAAATTGGCTTAGACCTTGTAACTGCAATTCCAAAGAAAACTGGTAAGGGGCAGTGCTACAGCAGGATACACCCAGAACCAAAGCCTGCTGCTTGGCATGAACACTTGGCTCTTCTCAATTTGAATATGCTGATCAAGCTTCACTATCAGAAATGTATCAACTCTGAACTACTAAAAAGCTTCACAATCCTATTTTAGTCACAAATGCCAATTGTGTTTCTCTGCAGTGTGGGAAGCACAAGAATATGAACGAACCTTATTTCATGGTCCAACATAATGTTACATTAAGACTTAATGGTAAGACGAGAAAAATACAAGAATCAAGTTATGTTTGCAAAGAGATGATTACCTCTCTAATTTCTAACACAGGACTAGTAATGTTCGAGCACCAGGGAGAGGTGTGTAGATTCCTCAGAAACATGGCCAAGCCCTTGAAAACTCAGGACACAAACTTGTTGAGAAGAAATGCTTTTCCAGAACATGCAAATGACTATCTCACGGTTGGTCTCTTGCAATCAAATGTTCGCATTGCCACCAGCGACGCCTTAAGAGCCTCAGATGCAGCAAAACCTCACTGCTCCATTGGCTGACGTACTCTTTGTGCATCCTGCTCGAAGTGACCAGCTATAGGCCCATTGATGATCCTCTCGAAATCATCGTAACCCAACTGCTCCTTTTTTGCTTCTAAAACCCCCCGAGTTTGAAGAAATTTCTTTTCCATTCCCACCCTTGAATACATATCACAAAGGCTTACATGTATCTTCAAAGAAGTCTCACCCAGCTGAGCAATCCTTCCCATCATTTGCTCAACTTCATCAACCAGCTGCATCTTGCTGAACCAATCAACCAGAACAGAGTATGTAGCAACCCCTGCCTTAAACCCATCCTTCTCAAGTTGCAAGAGAAGATCCAGCGCCTTATCCAACGAATTCTTCTTCTCATAAGCTGCAATCATGCTGGCAGCGCACCTGTCTTCAGGCTTAAGTCCCATTTGCATCATGTTGTCAAAGTTCTTTCGGGCTTGATCAGCTTCAACAACCAGTCCATACACCTCAAGAAGCAGCATACAAGACCCCAGACTAGTTCCAAAACCTGCATACTCCATGGTGGTTGCAATTCGATGAGCATCATCAATGATGCATCGTTCAGCAAAAGATTGAAGCAATGCCATGTAAATCTCTTTCATGGGTTTGATGTCCCTGATCTCCTTCTCCCTCATCACTGACTCGCCCATCTTTGAGTGGCCACCATTCACATAGGCCATGATCATTGACCAGTATAACTTTATATCCGGTTGGAATCCTTGAACCTGAAGCTTTCAAATGCCTGTTTCGCAAGTTCAAGGTTGCCTGCTTTGCCATACATGTGAACCAATATTGTGGATATTAAAATGTCAGGCATGATTCCATTATTTGACATCTTCTTAAGAATTCTCTCAGCATCCTCTGTGCGGTTATTTTTGGCACGGGCATCAATAAGCTCGAAAATCACAAACATTTGATTAGAAAGACTGTTCACCTACAAACCATATCAGTTCACATCAATTAGCAGATGCCAAATGAGAATCATAACAAAAAAGAAACACCATCGTATCAGCATCTTGATTTGGTTTCGGAGGATGTATATAACTACATTGGATGGGACACTATATGGTAACTACAATATGCAAAGGCATACATCTAGATGTGTACTCTCCCTTGATGCCACTAATTTAGCATATCTTTCATTTTAAATGAGTAAAAGCACTCAATATATAACATCTTCCCTTTTGCCCTAACAGCACTAGGAGGTCTCCAAAGAAACAAGTACATCAAAATCCAAAAGCATAAATAGTTCCAGTCTAACATTGCCCCCAACATTTCAATAACAAATTGCAACATGCATATGAATGGTTCCTGAATAACAAAAAGATCATGCAAACTGCGTACCTTATAGCACATGGCCAAATTTTGTTCTTTCAGTTTGTTGAGCATAGCCATCCAGTCAATCCGGCTAGGCTGAAGAAGCTCAATCCACTTTGCCAACAGAGCCAAAGGATCGTCCTCCTCTTTCAGTGACATTGTTCTCCCCATAACTAGTTTGCACTTCCCAGATACAGGCTTCAGTTCCTGAGGCCAGGTAAGTTCTTCCATATCATGAATTTTATCAGCCACTTCAAACCAGATAAGTCAAGACCATAAATCTTGTACATAATCCTCCCATTTCTCTGTGGAAGAGAAGTAATTCTAGGTTTCTCCTCAGCTGCAGCAAACTCATCGGCATCACCAGTACCCTCATTGCCAGCTTCTGCACCACTTTGTCGTTCATAAGCTTTATCTTCAGCTCGAACTCGCTCCAAACTCTGATAAAAATCACTCTCCTCCATTTTCTCTCTAGCCCACTTGAATCTAAGTTCTCTCAGCATATCTCCTCTGATACCCACTTCACCAGCAAACCTACACATCTCATTAACTTCTGCACACTGAAGAAAACCCTTCATTTTCTCCTTCTCCGCCTTTCTCATATCTTCCAACACCATATTACTCATCTCCCAAACAGTTTTCCGCAAATCATCACTTAAATCATGTGAAGCCACAGACTCAATATCCTTAATCATCTGTTCTAAATTACACACCTTTGTTAACGATGATCAAAAGCATACCATCAATCGTTTGCTTATCACATTCAGTATAAACTTAAGAGAGCTTTCCTCTCATAATCCAAACAAAATGAAGGCGACAATCTAGGGTTTCTAGGGTTTTGAAGGGAAATAGAAAAATACAATGTAGAAGCAAAAAAAACATATAAATAAATTTATTAGATAATATATGATAATTACAAATTTTTACCCGCATGTTATAATGAATGATATAATGACATTGGACTTTTTCTCAAGCATACAGCTCAAGCATGGCGGTGGGTATTCACTTCATGAAAGTGAATCACAGCATTATAAGAATTCATTCAAGTGCATCACTAATCTGAAAAACACATATATTAGGGAAAATGGGGCCAGAAAAGAACCATCCTGCAACGTTTCCTGTCCACATAACAACCAAAGGCACTACTGAGAAGTTTTAAAGCTTGGACAAGCCATGACAACAATAAGCAGACAAGTATTGATGCAGGTTTAAATAAGAACTACAGCAGAACCAATACAGGCATGTTATTAGCTCACTTACATCCCATCGGACAAACATCTACATAACCACATTCAAAAGCTTCTCCTGTTACACAGGAGAAATTATGATTACATGATCACAACAAATCATGTGGCCAAGACGGAAATGATTCTCAAATTAGTAAGCCATCCCACACATATCCATCATCTGCGTGATCCACGTCGGTAATCATCAACCATCTCTCTTTGGGAAGAGTATTTGTGATGGGCTAATCTTTTTTCGTCAGTTTTCTTGTCTAGGGTTTCTCTCTGACCAATTTCCTCGTCATACCTCCTTGACCTCTTCTCGTCACTCCTACCATGGTCTTCCCTAGGTTTTGACTTATCTACATCTCCTCTCTGATCAAGTTCCAGACCATGCTTCCGTGACCTCTCTTTTTGGGTCCTGTCACGGTCTTCTTGGGGATTTGATTCAGATCCAAGTCTCAGAGACCGTTTGTGAGTCACTCGCCTATCACAGAAATCTCGCTGACTTATTTCCATTTCTTTCACCTCTGATCTCTTCACACTCTCTCTCCTATCATGATCTCTCTTGTCTTTTAATCCTTGGTCACTTTCTCCCACATCTTGGTCCCAATTACCATTATCCCTTCTCTTGTAGTGACTATCTCTGCCACCTTCATTGCCCTTTCCCCTAGAACTAGTTAAATCTTTATCACTTGGTCTAAACCTCTCATGAACTGGAGACCTATGACCTCCACCTTTTGTTGCCCCATCATAGTTGTCATGTGCCCATCTGGAACCATTGTCCTGCTGACCCCAACCAGTATTTGCAGCCCTCTGCAATAAAACAATTTCTTATCAGATGCAAGTAAAAATAAATATATCCAGAAAGGGTACATTCTACTCTCATTTCAACCACACTCTCCCATCCTATTAAACCTCCCTTCTCCGTGAATAAAAATATCTAGGATAAAGGGATGTCATTAAACTTGGGACACTTGCAGCATGATAATTTATCTTACTTGTTCATCATGGGAGAATTTGCATCCAGCTCCTCGATTGCATTCACCTCTTTGAAAAGCACGGCATACGCCTCGTGCTTCTCTTTTCTGCTGCTCTGCTTCTTCATCCTCTTCCTCTTTCTTTTTATAGTTGGACACATGATCAACTCTTATAATCCGACCAAGAACCTGAGCCCCATTCAGATTATCTACAAAGGTAAATCCAAGAAAATCAAGAAAACAAAACACAAATAATATAAAATATATATTCTTCATTGTTCAGAAAGTACACTAGGATAGACCTACCTACTGCAAGGTTTGTACTCCTCTGATCTTCGTATGCAAGAAAAGCAAACCCTTTTGATTTACCAGTACCCTTATCTCTAACAAGATTAACATCAACTATCTCCCCATATCTGCAATAAGAGTTACATGATGAGTGTCGAATCCTAAATTAACCACAAGAATTAAAAATAAAAATTAAAAAATAAAAGTCTGCGGAATCCCCTTATAACACAAGAAGCTTCTTCTTGGCTACCACCATAGACAAGACACAACAATTGCCCATCAAGATGCAAATGGCAATTAATACTAGTTGGTGCCTTTTTGTAGGCCGGAGGTCATCTTATAGGACTTCATAAAAGATGAGCAAAATATCAAGAAAAAATTAGTGATTTAGCCATTGAATTTCAATAAGGAAAAAAAAAAAGAAAAAGAAATAGAATATAGTGGTTCTTTGCAATCAAATACATAAATATATATATGTACATATATGTATGTACACGCGTTTGTGTATATACTGAAAAAACTTGAGTGATAGAAGAACCGACAGCTGCTCTGGCACCAACTATTTTTCCAGGAGGAATCAGGGAAACTTAGCTGGTGAACCGATCAGATTTGGATGAGGGAATGGGTTGGGTTGAACAAGCCCTACCCACATCTTTTGGGGGGGGGGGGAATCCTAACATCCCATTCCCTCCGGTGCCTGTTGAAGCCAGTTCAATAACCAAAATGCAATGCCGCTGAAGCAACTACAATTCTAGCTCATATGGACAATCTTAAAATTGCATCTTTGTTTCTAAACTTTATTCCTATGCTACTGATACATGACAGTTGTAGAGGCTTAAGAATTCTATAGGCGAATACGAATGCCCTAGAAAAGTCTCAACTGCACATGAATCATCCTTGTCAAAACAACCCCATCTCAAGAAACCCTTTTAAAGCCACTAATCATGCTAAAGGACGCATTATGAAATCTGAGAACACAAAAATTTTCACATACCCATACAATGATGTTTGTTCGAATCCCAATTTAAGGAAAATAAAAAAGAAGTTTTTCAGAAGGAATAATATTCATATTCAAAGAACAGCACTAGAACTAGGGTTCAAAGGCTTACTGAGCAAAAACAGCAAGAAGATCGCCCTCGGTGAGATCGAAAGGGACTCCGCCAATGAATATGTATGCAGAATCCTTATACTTGGCATGCCACGAAGCCTCTTCGGATAACCCTAAAGCCGCTTCCTTAGAATTGATCTGCTGAATGCGTTTCACCAGCGTCAGCGGATTCATTTTCAATCCAAGATTCGGGTTCCAGAAAAGAAGCGGATTCGAACCCTAATAATCTTTCATGCCACCGGCTTCGAAACCCTAGAGGATCAGCGGAAGCAGATTATAATTCCACTGGAGCAACTAGGGCAGAGCCCTAAATTTTAATCGCAAGAAGAAAGTTAATTCAGGGATGTTCGGTAGGAAGAAAATTTTTGGAATATAAAATTAAAACATTTAATTTTTTTTAATTTATGTCTTTGGATAATTTTGGGTCTGTGTTAGGAAAGTTGAAATTAGGTAAATTTGATATTGGATAAAATTTTTAATATAATATATAAAACTATTAGTACCCGAATACTATTACTTTTATGCAAAATTTAATTTTTAGTTATTAAATTAAATTATTTTATTTTATCAAAAATTAATAATAATTAAAAGAAATTAATACTTCTTCATGTCTGATCTCCATGAGGCAGCAATATTTGATTATAACTGAATATTCAGTCGAATTAAATTAAATTTGAATTTGATTTTTGGATTCGAATCAGTTTTTGATTAGTTTCAAATTTAATTTCAAATTTTAAATTTAATTTTTGGTTATACTTTCAAATTGAGATTTTTAATACGAATTCGAATCGAAATTCGAATTAAGGTTTTTAATTATCTCATTTTTATTTATTTTTGTTATTTATTTTCTTTTCTTTTTATGTAAATTTTGATTGATAATTTTTTTTAAAGCAATCAATAAAATAGTAGTTAAAAAATTTATTGTTTTATCATTTCAAATTTGATTAAATTGGATTTATGTGAAAATTTAGATCTCAAAAATTAAAATCGATTTATTTGATTCAATTCGAATTCAAACTGAAAACCAAATTTCAAATTTAAACAAATTCGATTTATTTTTTAATTTGAGATTAAAAAATATTAAATCAAATTAATCGAACTAAATTAATTAAAAATTTAAAAATTAAACCGACGAATAACAAGGAGAGCATGAGATTGAGCAACTAGAATGCTCCATCACTTACGTCACTTTCCATATGTATATATACGTTCATTGGTCTCATAGAATTTAATTTCAGCCGATGCACTCTGTCTTCTCTTTTTCTAATTACATTTTTTTTTCCCTACAGATTGGATGTTGAAGAAAACCTTGAATGATAGAAGAGACAGTTGGTCCGATATAAACTATTTTCTATTTTATTTATAGAAAAAAAATATTTCAATGGGACCATAAAATAATTAATACACATTTAAAATTTTCTATTTAGTTATAAAAAATTCAAAGATAATGCTATTTTAGGAGTCTTTAAATTTGGGGTTATTCCAAATATTAATTGGGAAAATTGAAATGATTAAAAGGTTTGAGAAAATTGAAATTATTAGAAGGTTTAGGAAAGTTACTTAGTCATAGTAGAATCACCAACTATTTTTCATTTTAATTATAAGAAAAATATTTTAACAGAACCATAAAATAATTAATACACTTTTAAACTTGATACAATTTTAAAATTGTCTACCAAATCATTAAAAAAAAAATCAAACATAATGTTATTTGTAGGATTTGGAATTCTCCCAAATATTGGTAGGGAAAATTAAAATAATTCAAAGTTTTAAGAAAATTGAAATTATTAGAAGGTATAGAAATTAGATTGTTTGAAATTATCAGGAGATTTGAGAATTATAAAGTAAAGGAAATTAAAAAGAAAAGGTGCTACAAATAACATAAAAATCGACTTTTTAAATCAATCGGTTATATCTCTCAAAATTATCAAAACACTTTAAAATAATGACATAAAATTAACATAAATTTATTAAAATTATACAAATACCCTAACTCATTAACTCTTTTGATATCTATATATACGTTTACTGGTCTCATAGAATTTATTTTCAGCCAAACGTGAAAGCAACGCACTCTCAATCATCTCTTTAAGGAAAACAGGGTATCAGCGATGAAAAATTAGCGACAGAAAATTATCTATCATAAATAGTGACAGAATTGAGACGGATTAGCAATAGACAAATTAGTGACATAATTAGCGATAGAAAAATCCATTGAAAATAATTTTGTCGCTAATTCATCTCTAATTTTAGCTACGAAAATATTTTCGTCGCTAATTTATCGATAAAACTTGAAAAAACTTACGCTAAATTTTTTGGATAAATTAGCGATGAAAAAATTTATCGAAAATAATTCCGTTGCTAATCTGTTTCTAAAATTAGCAACGGAATGTTTCTGTCACTAATCCATTGCAAAAATTTGAAAAAAAAAAAGTTGGGAAAATTTTCTGAATAGATTAGCGATGAAAAAATCCGTCAGAAATAATTCTGTCGCTAATCCATCACTAAAATTTCAAAAAAAAAGTTAACAAAAATTTTGTATGTTTATTAAATTAGAGTATTGTATTATTAAATATAATTTTGTATTTTTATTAAATATAATTTTATATTTTTATTAAATTAGGGTATTGGATTTTTAAATGTGAGAGTAGAAAAGAAAGTAAAGAAGAAAAAAAAATAACACATAAATCATT
The DNA here is from genome assembly GCA_037126225.1 of Dillenia turbinata. Classification (NCBI taxonomy): domain Eukaryota; kingdom Viridiplantae; phylum Streptophyta; class Magnoliopsida; order Dilleniales; family Dilleniaceae; genus Dillenia; species Dillenia turbinata. The sequence goes on along the minus strand of JBAMMX010000011.1, from coordinate 19,167,791 downwards.
GTGGTATAATGGTTTACACAACTCAAAGTTTGTTTGAGAACTCAGGTTTGAACCTGGGTAACAGTATTTTTTCAACAAAAAAAGCAAGGACACGGGCATAAGCAAAGGCAGGTGCGTGCATGGTAGCCTTGGGTAGGGGCGGTCGTATGCGCGGGCATGTGCCGGCACGTGTGCTCTCACGACCTTCAGCGACGGATTAGCAATGAAAAATTTACGTTTCTAATCTATTGGTAATTTGGAAAGTATAAAATTATTTTAGCGCTAGAATTTTTTTATCATTAAAAAATCGTCTGTAATTTGAAAAGTGTGAAATTATTTCAGTAATGAAAATATTTTCATCGCTAAATTTTGCGATGAGATTTTTAACGACAGAATTTCCATAACTAATTTTCAGTCGTTAAAGACTTTTAGCGACGGATATTTCTATCATTGATATTATTTTTTCCGGTGATTTCTCTAATTTCTTCTTTTTTTAACCTACAGATTAGATGTTGAAGAAACCTTGAATGACAGAAGAGATAGCAGCTTCAACACAAGCTATTTTCTATTTTATTTATAGAAAAAAAATATTTCAATGGGACTATAAAATAATTAATACACTTTTAAAATTTTTTATCTAGTTGTAAAAAATTCAAAGACAATGCTATTTTAGGAGTCGTTAAATTTGGGGTTATCCCAAATATTAATTGGGAAAATTGAAAAAATTAAAAGGTTTGAGAAAATTGAAATTATTAGAAGGTTTAGGAAAGTTACTTGCCCGTTTGGTAGGGATTATTTTTTGCTTCTCTTCTCCTTATAAGGAGAAGCAAAAAATAAGAGTTTTTAAAAAGAAGTTACAAGTTGTTTGATAATTTTAATTTTAAAAACAAACTTATTTGATAGTTTTTAAATAAAGTTAAAAGTAAAAAATTAAAAATTAAAAATTAAAAGTAAAAATTAAAGAAAAAAAGAGGATATGAGAGTAAATAAATTTATAATATGAACATATTTGAGATTTTATATTCTTTAAGTGGGGATATAAAAGGAATAAAAAAATAAAAAGCTAGATCTTAAAAAAAAAAAGAAACAAAACCTCCTCCAATGAGATTTTGTTAAAACTCTATTTCCTTCACTAAAAGAAACTACTTTTTTTAAGATTTTTTCTAAAATATTGTTTGACAACTCTTCTCCTTAAAAAGAGAAAATAAACCCAAAAAAAGTTTTACCAAACGAGCATAAACTATATTTCATTTTAATTATAGGAAAAATATTTTAACAGAACCATAAAATAATTAATACACTTTTAAATTTGATACAATTTTAAAATTGTCTATCAAATCATTAAAAAAAAATTCAAACATAATGTTTTTTGTAGGATTTGGAATTCTCCCAAATATTGGCAGGGAAAATTAAAATAATTAAAAGTTTTGAGAAAATTGAAATTATTAGAAGGCATGGAAATTAGAATGTTTGAAATTATTAGAAGATTTGAGAATTATAAAGTAAAGAAAATTAAAAAGAAAAAGTGCTACAAATAACTTAAAAACTGACATTTTAAGTCAATCAGTTATATCTCTCAAAATTATCAAAATACTCTGAAATAATTAATACACTTTTCATTTTAATTATAGGAAAAATAATTGAACAGGACCATGAAATAATTAATACACTTTTCAAATTGATACAATTTTTAAATTGTCTATCAAATCATAAAAAAATTCAAATATAATGTTATTTGTAGGAGTCATGAAATTTGGGGTTCTCCCAAATATTAGCAGGGAAAAAATAATTAAAAGGTTTGGAAAAATTGAAATTATTAGAAGGTTTGATCAATAATTAAAAGGTTTGGAAAAATTGAAATTATTAGAAGGTTTGAAATTATTAGAAGGTTTAAGAAATATAAAGTAAAGAAAATTAAAAAGAAAAAGTGCTACAAAAACAAGCTAAAAAGAAAAAATGTTTCAAAAACTTAAAAACTGACATTTTAAGCAAGTCAATTATGTCTTTCAAAATTTTCAAAATACTCTCAAACAATGGCATAGAATTCACGTAGATTTCTTGAAATTACGTAAATGTCGTGAAATGTACAACTGACGTCAACTCATTTCATATCCTGATATATGTTCATTGGTCTCGCAGAATTCCAAAATATTTCAACTCAAAATTTTCACCCAGGGGTGAAAGCAATGCACTCTGAGTCTCTCTTTAATTCCAAAATAATTTCTTTTAATTATATCTGACTCCACTTTTTAAAAGAATTCTATATTTGATTTCTTCGTGAACTATTTTTGCATCTATCTTTTGATTAGGCTGGATAATATGATTTCTAAATCTATCTTTTTGACCGATTGTTAAGTAATTAAAGTAAATCAATCCATTCCCACAAGCAAATTGCCCCACACCAATTTCGTGGGCATATTATGGAGTAAAATGGGGCGTATAATTCCTATTCTGAAAAATACGAATTAAATAATCTTATAATAGGAATATAATTGTAAAATTTACTATAGTTATTACTATTGAATAAAAATTAAATAAGAATTATATACGATTAGCCTGCTAGATACTCTTTTTTTTTTGGGTAAGAACGGGAGAGGGCCGTGGGCAACAAGGGAGACAAGCTAAGGGAGGAAAAGGCTCGGCCCACCACCACCCCTAAAACAACCATGGCCCAAACGATCTAAGTCTAAAACATCTAAAAAGCGCTGAGGAAGGAGCTCCAAACCAAAGACCTGGCGGGGCTTTAGCACACATCTTGGCAAGGGAATCAACACTTTTGTTGGCTTTCCTATAGATATGGGCAATTTTTGTTACCCCCCAAATCCTTCATGAGGTTCTTGCATTCCAGAATAACAGGGTAAAGATACTGGTTCTTATTGTTTTCCTATTCCATGATGTGCACTAGGGGGAGGCAGTCGACTTCCACTTGAAGTTGGTGGATGTTCAGGTCCTTTGCTAGACACGGCCCTTCTTTGAGACCTCACAATTATGCGATGGTGGCATCTGTATTTCCAATGTTGATGGTGTAACCCTTGAGCCAACTTCCATCTTCTTTCCTTAGAATGTCGTGCCCCAACCCACCCCCGGGCTGAGCACGTAAGCAACCGCCGCGACACCTTAATGCACGGGCACAACCCTTCGAGACATCGAGGCACCGTAAGGCTAAAAACACATCAGTTACAAAATCACATAAATTCCCAAATAATAAAAGTAAAATATCTCAATGTGTCTCAAATGCTTGAATATGTAATCACAAGATGAGAGTTATCATTTACATGTGTCAATAGTAATATGCCTTCATCTCAAAGCAAATAAGTACAATGGTCAAACTAAATACTCCAAAATGATACGATAACCCCAAATTGAATATAGTGGAAGAAACAGGTAACCATACCTGAGCCCAGTCTCCAATATAAGTCCAACGAAATCAAGTCTCTACCGTTCCCTCAATCCAAGACTATACATGTGAAAGGGAAAGTGAGGAGTGAGTATCTATGGGAGGACACTCAGCAAGTGAGGGGACTGACATCGTGCTATCAATATCAAGTGTGAACTTGGAGTGTCAAAACATGTAATATAATATCAAGTGTGGAAAAACAGCGTGCTGTTTTACATAACTCAAAGCACACATCAGAAAATAATATATATGCATCCATTCATATATCAAGTGCATATGTAGAGCCGGCCGAACAAACAACCCCGACAATGGTCTACCTCGACCAAGGACGGATGCATTGGGGGTTTTCAAAATGTAAATATCAAATAATGGTTCTCTACCCCAATATTGGCCATACACTACTCCAACTAGCCTGTAAATAATAATAATAATAATATATATGTACCTCTAAATAGTCGGTTGTGCATGGTGCCCCGTCCAGTGCTAGACAGAGGTAAACTCATGTCCTCCCCAATGAGGGTCAACTTGGGACAACCATACACATGTCAATTTGGCGGATACCTCCGACCAAAGCGTATCCGGCCACAAGAGGTGCCTATACCAAATGTCATTCATAGCTACGGAATGCTATAGAAAGCATATCACAATATTATCAAGTTGGCCGGGCATGTAGCCCCATGCATCGCATCATCACGTAGGCCGGGTATACAGTCTCATGCATTGTATCATAACGTCGGCCGGGCGTACAGCCCAAATAGTACATGTAAATTCATTCAAAACCATGTGCCAATATAAGTGGAAGTATTAAAACATGTCAATATGTCAAAGAAAGGTGACACAATATCCAGTTATCAAACTCATGGATGCATATCAATAAAATCAACAGTTGGGACACTCCAATGGTCACAAAAATATGTACATACACTTATCAAAATCCAAAAATTCAGTTTTCACACGTATAGAAATCTGTCATTTGAAAATCGATAAAACATGATTTGTCAATCGATAGTAGATGTCAAAGTTTTACTCACTTATAGGAGATGGTAGCTCACTCCCCAAATACCACATCGCGAAGGAATCCTTTGCTAGATCACCCAAAAATGTCACTATAACATTCATTCATATGTATATGTTACTAAATTCAACATAAATGTGTTAAAATGTTACTTCAATGATTTCTAAGTCTAGGGTAAAGTTCTAGGGTATATTAATTAATCCCCAAGTGTTTTTATAACAAAATATCAAATTTCCCAAAATTTGGCCTGGTTGAAAGTCATTACACGGACATTCCGCGTACACCGTGCCCATGCTGGCCCATCGCCAGCGTGCATCGCACCAGCCGGGCTGTGCACAACGCTCTAATCAATCCATTATGTCCTGTCCTGGTAGAAATGACTTAGATCTTTGTACACAACTCTAATTCAAGCAAAATTTTGATATGTTGTAGGTAATTTCATGCCCTATAACTTTCATGTTATACATTTTCTCAAAATCTCATCACAGAATTTCCAAAAATACTCATTTTGTTTCTATCGCGTTCTATATTCAGATTCTGTACTATTTTTGTGGAGAAACCATAACTTTCACCATACTCATCCAAACTTAATGAAATTTAAACATGTTATATCTAAGACGTAGATCTACAACTTTCATGTTTTGAGTTTCACTCAATTATGCTGAGAAAGGAGTTGAAATAAATCATGGTCAGAACAATCAGGTTTCAATTGGAAACAAGGTTTCTGTCAAAACTTCTTTAGGAAAAATGGTATAACTTTTGATTCCCTTATGCGAATTGGCTGAAATTTTTATATGTTGTAGAAAAGGGTGATACCTACAACTTTTATATTTTGAGTTTCTCTAAAATAGGACTGGAAAGGGTTCATTTTTTTTTACACACTGTTTTCATGGTTCGAAACATGACAACTTTCTGTTGTGTTTCAGGAAAAATGCCATAACCTTTGGCACAGGTATCAGCTTAAGGTGGTTCTTATCTCGTTGGAAAGATAAGATCTAGATCTACAATTTATTTAACTAGAGCATTTTTTAATTCAGACTATAAGACACCCACAACAAAGGCAAAGTCACAGACAAAAAAAAAAAAATTAAAATGAGACAGAATAAAATTTCTTACCTCAACTTTCTTGGTCTTCCTCTCTGGCTTCTCACCTTGTTCTCACGGTTTGGAAAGAATGAACAAGCATTTTAAGGTCTTCTTCCTTTATGCTTGTGTTATTAACTCACCACCCTAGAATCAAGTCTTAAATTTAATCTAAGCCATATGATCATTTTGCCAATTTGCTTGTGTTTTGATTGGTTTTCATGTGCATGTGTTTTCATTAGCCCACCTTACCTTTCTCTTCTCAATTTCGGTCAACACTTGTCCTCCTCACTCTCACACTTATTTAATTTATTATTTTAAAGAAATACACTTGTCACATTTCCTTTTAAGTTTTTGTTAATTGCTAACAAGTCCTTTGATTTATAAAAAGTCTAATTTGACCTCCAAAAATTATCATAATTACACACTAGATCTAAAATCTCATTTTAGACCTTAATTAAATTTATTTAATGTGAAATTAAGGTTATTGAGTCTAACTGACCCAAATTTGCATTTTACCGATAATTTTTAAGGTTTTGCCGATTTAACCCTAGAAATTTATATTCATCAAATTTAAAAATTTCTACATTCTCCAAATCCCTTATTATCATCATAGGACCATTTGTGGTCATTTCCAAAAATATTTACCTTTGTCGACAATCGGAGCAAAATTTTCTGGGGTCTTTTTATCGAAAAATTTTTTTATTGAAAATTCATGAACGTAGTCATCCAAAACATCATATATATATATATATATATATATATGAATTGGAATACACCATAGGATACACCGAGGGTCGGTGTTACATAGAAGGCCTCCGGCGCTGGCTTTGTTTGTTTCCATGGACACCGCTCCATCTAAATTAAGATTGATCCAACCGGTACATGGAGGGTGCCATTTAACCCATGTGATAATGTTTTCCTGCCTTTTGCAACTGCTCAAGAAAGTTTCGAACTAGTCTCTGCAAGTGCTTGTTGCTCTAGCAATCAACCTTTGGTGGTCTTCCTTAGTATTTTCAATGGCTACTTTGCATTTGTATTGCTATGAAGTCCAAATGGCTGCTAGGAAAGAGCAACTATTTTGCAGCTTGGAGAACTTGAGCTTGCCCTGAATACCCTTCTTAAGCCAGGGTTAGATCTTCCCCGTCCTAAAAGTCATCAAGATTCTTAATGCTCGGGCAAAAGTCTGCCCAAAAGGTCTTTGATTCAGTGCAATCTTTGAGCACATGGAGGAGAGTTTCGGGTGGGATACCACACTGGGGACAAGAGTCATCATCGATGAGACCTCTTCTCTTTCTCTCAACAATTGTTAAATACTTTTCCCGACTTGCTGTCCAGAGGAAAAATTTAATCTTTTTCAGGCTTTTGATTCTCCATATCCATCTCCAGTCTTTGACTGGCTCTTGTTGGTTCTGTAAGATCCCACAGGCACTGGAGACTGTGAAAGAGCCATTGCTGGTGGCTTTCCAAAAATGTTGCATCTTCTACCCCTTTTATTCTAGGAATTAAAATTCATTTTATTTCTTCGACCTTGTCATCTATTATCCAGTTCTTAAGCTCTTGTTCCTTCTGATGGCCATTGGTGTCAATGAAGTCTGTCACCTTGAACTAGGGGAGTTCATTTGGTCTTGGAGCAATGGCATGGTCAATTAGGTTCGTATCACCCACCCAAATATCCTTCCAAAAATCAATGGAGCTTCCATTGCCTAATCTCCACTCGATGCCCTCTTTAATGCAGTTTCGACTATTGAGGATGCCTATCCACACACTCTAAACACTGGCCTTTTTGTTGCAGTCCAGTAGATTACATCTTTTAAGGTACTTGGCTCTCAAAATTTGACACCACAAGGCATCCTCTCCTTTGAGTAAAGACCACCCTAGATTCACAAGCATGGCCATGTTGTACTCTCGTATTTTTCTAATTCCCAAGCCTCCCATCTTCTTTGGTAAGCAGATAGTATCACAATTGACTAGGTGGATCTTCCTTTTGCCTTCACTACTTCCCCATAGGAAAGCTCTATTAAGCTTGTCCAACTTAAGGCAAGTTTCACTTGGGAACCAGACTGTCCGCATATTGTATAAGGGAATGATGGTATTAACCACTTGGATAAAGACTTTTTTACCGGCTGTGCTCAACACTTTGGACTTCTAACTACTTAGCTTGCTTTGAACTTTCTCCACAAGATAGTTAAAGTGGTCTTTCTTAACTTTCTTATGGATGATTGAGACTCCTAGGTATCTTCCTAGGTCTTCCAAAGGAGTGAATTTGCTAATTGTTGTGAGAGAGTTTTTCGTGGTCCAAGGACTCTTGGGGGAAAACCAAATCCTAAATTTAGAAGGGTTGATCTTGAGTCCATTCTCTGTAGAGAATTCTCTAAGACAATCGAGGAATGCACTTAAGTTCATTTATTCAACTTTGACAAACAAAAGGAGATCATCGGTGAAGAAGAGGTGTGAGATTGGAGGACTTTCCCTGTTAATTTTGATGAGATTCCATCTTCCCTTCCTAACTTTTTCCTAAATCATATATGATAATCTTTCTATGACTAGTATGAATAAGTAAGGAGACAAGGGGTCACCTTGTCTTAGGCCTTTTCCCATCTTCATAGCTGGTAACACTTCGTCATTCTAGATGAGGGACACATTACCGCAAGTTATAGCATACATTATAAACCTAATCAAGAGAGAGGGCAGGTTAATGTCCACTAGGACTTGTTGCACATATTCCTAATTCACACTATCAAAGGCCTTCCGTAAATCAATTTTAAGAATCATGCCTCTGCTCTTCTTGTTTGACTTATATAACGAGTAGATAACCTCTTGACTACTACAACGTTACACGCGGTGCCTCTACTTGGAAGGAAGCTGCTTTAATGGGGCCCAATAATCTTTTGAAGGAAGTGTCTCAATCTTTGAACTATGATTTTGGAGAGGACTTTATAGAGATATTAAGTAATGTAATAGGCTTGAAGTCACTTACTGTTCTAGGGGTGTCTCCTTTTGGGATAAGCACTATATGAACGTTCGCTATGTCGGGAGGAAAAAAGCCATCCTTCAGAGCGGCATTTATGAATTTACAAAAGGAGTGCTTGATCACCGACCATAGCTTCTAGAAGAAGATAGGTTGGAGGCCATTTGGATCGGGGGCTTTGAGACCCTGCATAGAGAAGACGACTTGCTTAACTTCCTCTTCATTAGCTGGACTAGCTGTGCGTGTTAGCTCCTCTCTATCTTCTGATAGTGAAATCTTGCACTTGGATGCTCGACTGCCCTTCCTCTAAATATATTTTGAAAGTGGTCCCTGATGTGTATCATCAATTGATCTTGATCCGTGCACTAAATCTGATCCACCATAACACTATGTTTGGATGGAGAGAAAATGAGTGATTTTAATCGAAAATCACTCATTTTTCTTCCTTTGAAAGTTTTAGAAGGAGAGAAATAGAGAGAAATGAGAAAAGTTTTAATAACAAAAGTTTTCTTCCCAAAAGTGGGAAGAAAATGAGAGAAATGGAGAGAAAAAAAAATTATCTCACAAATATACCAAATTTACCCTTAAAAAGGTGTTAGAAAAATTTTTAATTGCAAATAAATTTCACATCATTTTCTTTCATTTCTAAAACTCCTAAATAGAATGGAAAGAAAACCTGATCATTTCTTTTCATTTTTTTATTTTCTTTTTTTTTTCTTCCCTAAACTCCCAAACTAAGCATAAGCACCTCAATTCTGGCCTTGTCCTTGCTCCTCCTGATATTGGTTGTGATATAAAAGAATTTAGTGCTCCAATGTAATTGAAAAATAATTCTAAATGAGGGTTGCAGATTTTTTTGTAGTTCCTTTGATTTTCTTTTTTCCTGATTTAGAAATTTATATTTTTGTTTAAGAAATATAGATTAGAAATACTTAAAAGTAGTAATTCTTAACGAAGTGTCTCGGGCATCTAGGATAGGACCCTCTAATCAAAACAACAAAACCCAGATTTAAAATTTTACCTTATTCACTCTCCCGCCTATGTTTTCCCATTTTCTTGCATGATCTGGGTGGCAAGCAATTCCCAAATCTACCATCCCTCTCCGGTAGAAGAGTTCACCGCCTGTAGGACTCATGTTTCCATATGGCCTCTCAATATCGTCTTTCAAGCCTTGTTGTCTTCTGCAGTGTAGTTATGAATTTTATCCTTTTTTAGTAATTTGGTCTTGTCCTGGGTTTAGTATCTTAAGTGCCATTTCGGCGCAGGGCTTTAGGATGAATATATATAAATATATATATATATATATATATATATATATATTTTTTTTTTTTTTTTTTTTTTTTTTGCGGTGGGGTGGGGGTTTGGGTGGGGTTGTTTGGGAGTGGACCCAGTGATGATTAGGGTAGGGCAATGGTAAAAGGACAATTGGACAAAAACAATTACGAAAGTAATGAATCCTCCAGATCACTTTTAGTTTATTGTTTATTATGTCAATTTGGTCTACTACGGTCCACAGACCCACAAAAAGACAGATCATGTAACGCAAACAAAAGAAGTTGGGTTGAATGTCAAAACTCTCCCAAATCAAGTGTTACCCAAAATAAAAAACATTGCGGATTTCACAGAGTGAGAGGGCGGGGTGCGGGAACATTCACAATAACTACTCTGAAACGTAACGCTACATATCAAAATTAATGCACATTGGAGTTTGGATTTACTGAACAATATATCCCCAAACCAACAATGTGGGATCACCAGGCAGGTTCTATTTTGGCCGTGCTAATGTGCCACAAGCTAATTGCGCACCAGCACTCTTCCTGAAAATATTTGGCAGCCACAGACAGAGAGAGTGCAAGGTGTCAACAGCACGTTTAGAGTTAACAAAAGAATAGAAGACACAGAGAATGCATTGCAAGATAGAGAGGAAACATGGAGACTAGGGAATGGCAAAATGAAAAAGAGAGGGAAGAAATGAGAGAAACAGAAAGGGTTTTCATTTTGTTTATTCAGACCACACCACACCCCACTGCCACCGTAGGCAGGGGAGAGGAGGGCGGGGCGGGGCGGGGCGGGCAAACCCTCAAGAAACAAATCAAACTACATACAAGGAACCACATTATTAGTTCTTCCCACGCTCACAAATCTAAACAAGAATAATAGCAACAGTAATAATAATTGATGCACACATTTGAACACCCAGAGAAGCCCTTTCCCCGCATTTTGCGCGCAAGCAGGCAGTCTCCGGCTGGCCTTCTGTAGGACGCAATTGAGTTGACAAAGCCCCAAAGCATTAGCCGCCATGGCCAATCATGTGGCTTTACTAGAGCTGCAATCTTCCCAAACCGCAGCTTCAAATTTGTAACCACTATGTTATTCCCCAAGAAGGGTCCTCCGATGAACTGTGATCACCCCCCAACTTCATCTTCATTATCTGTCTTCATTCTTAGAAACCACACAGCTTGACAATCCAACATTTGGACCATTTTTTGAGAAGTCATCCAATCCAACTTCTTCTTCTTCTGCTTCCAAGCAACAACACAGCGAGCCCATTTCCTTCTCATACAAGCCTTGAGTCCTCAAAAACCATGATTGAATTCAGACATGAACTTGAAACCTCTCTGAATTGTGCCGAGAGAGATTCTCTCAAACCCTCAAAAAATCCCCAGTTTCCCCCTCAATCCACCGGAAATTCCCCTTCCCCAAAAAAAGAACCTACACAATTGAACACTAAACCCTAATTTCAACAATCAAAGAGAGGAGGAGGAGGAGGCAGCCAAACAAACCCCACAATTGAATACTTTACTCCCACAAACCCTATTTCAAACTCCCCCTCCACAATACCAACGCCAACCTAACAAGAACCAAAAATCCTAAAACCCTAACTTCAACTAAGCAATTTTCACACAATCACAATACAAAAGACAACAATACATATTTATCGACAGCGAAATTGGGGAAAATTAGAGGAAAAATCTCAACGCGGATCATCGTCTCTCCTATCGGAAGAGGGCGGAGGAGCACCCGATAAGGAGGCCAACAAATTCAAATGCCCCTGAGCAATCGGTAGATAATTCCCAACCCTAGCCGCCGATGCCTCACCCATAGGCTGTTGAATAAACCTTGCCGAAAGCGACGCCTGCGCTGCAGCCATTGAAGACGGCGGAACCACCAATTCGGGCGGAGGAGCTGCCGCAGCAAAGCTCCAGAACTGGCCTAGATCGGGTCGACCGGGAAGGGCCCAGAAGCCTCCAGCCACGGTGGCGGAGACTTCGTCCTTGGCGGAGGCATCGACTACGGCTCCATCGTCGTCGGGGCGGAGACGCTTGCCGAGGATGAGAGGAGTGGGGTGGTTGAGGAGTTGAGGAGAGGGTTTGGAGTGGTGGTCGAGGGAGGTGGAAGCGGAGCCGCCGCGGACGGAGACGGAGACGGTGGAGAAGCTGGAGGGGGTGGTGCCGGTGCCGGTAGCGGCGATTATGGAGGGCTCGGCTTGACGGAGAAGCCACTCGATGGTTTGACCGTCGGATTTGTGACCGAGTTCACGGGTGAGTTGGAAGACACGTGCGGCGCATATGATGGGCATGCGAATACGACGACCGCGACCGTCGACTTTGCTGTGGCGGTCCTTGGCCGGAGGTTTCTTAACGGCTAAAGCGCCGTTACCAGACTGCTGTTGGTGTTGTCTCTGTTGGGGGTCCATGATTGCGCCGTTCGTGACGCCGTTTGCAGTTCCGTCTGAAGTAGACATGAGTATGAAACTTAATATTGGGGCCCCTTCCTTTGCAACGACAACTCGCAGAAGACAGGGAGATGGGGGATAAGTAGCTGGATAAAGGGTGGTAGGCGGATGGTTGTTGGTGGTGGAAGGAGGAAGCCAGTAACGTCAGAGAGAGAGAGAGAGGGGACGACGAGGAGGGGGAGAGATTTTTCTCTCTCCTATTGGGTCTGAGGGTTTGGGGTTAGAGAGAAAGAGAGTGGAGGGAGGAAGGGGGGAGAGAGAGAGAGAGAGAGAGGACTAATGATTGAGCGGCAGGAGCTGGTGGAGACAGGAGGAGGGCACATGGGTGGTGGGACCCACATAGCCCCACAGCTCAGCTCACACACAAACCCCTGTTCTCTCTCTCCCTCAGCCGTGAGTGAGTGTGCGTATCTGCAAAATCTGTAAATGGTATAATCGCGTTGTGTGTGTGGTGTGTGTGTAATTGGATTTGGACACAGCTTCCCTGTCCCTCCCCTCCCCCTCACTGTCACAGCGTAGCTAATTGTATTGTACGTAAGATATACAACGTCACGCGCGTCACACGCTCTGCCCTCACATTTCTCCGCAGTGGCCCATTTAAGTAACTTTGTCAGGTCCGGTCCCGCCTCTTTCCGTACTCTCCCCCATTTGGTCCCTCACTCTCACTCCCTCCTCCGATCAAAAGTGCTGTCCGCGTAATAAGGTAAATAAATACATCCCCCACCCCAAAAAAATATATATACATATATCTGAGTTTAATTTTAATTTTATAAAAATGAGGATTTGTAAATTATATAAAAATTTTTTTGAATGAAATCTACTAGAATTTTCTATTATTGCTATTAGATAATAATTTTAGAATTAAATTTAAACATTATTTGGTTAACTCGTTTCAAAATATAGTAATTTAAAAAAAAAATTCTTTTTAGCTTCAAATATGATTTTTTTTTATATATATATAAACTATCATACTCCGATAATCATACTAAATTCGATTAAATTTGATTTGAATCGAATTGGATTAGATAGAATTTTTTTATGTTTATTTTTATTATATATAAAACTCGAATTTAAAATTTTATTTAAAAAATATCAGTGTCCAATTATTTGAGTAATTAGGTGTTATGTTTCAAATATAATGTTAAGAATCATTCATTGTATAATTGAATAAAATTTTGAAAAAATGGAACCCAAATTAATTGATAAAATTACAGAGTGGTTTGTAAACTTTTTACTTAGTTTCGAATAAATACTTAAATAAATTGTTTAAATACCTAAATCTTAATTTGAGCATAAATTGATAACCTTTCACCCTTTGTTACTGTCCTACAACACTAATGGAAGCAAATTTGACAATTTTAGATGATAAAAATTTTAGTTTTAAAATTTTGATGATATTTTTAAAAGTTACTTCTAAATAATTAGTTAAAGGTATTAAAAAATAATTCATCCCTAAAATGATGTAAAAGGTATGTAATTTTTATATCAAGAAAAGTAGAAAATACCTCAAAATATAAGTAAAAGATAAATACATCCTAAACTTTAATGGTCCGTTTAAACGGAGGATTTTGATGAAAAGGAGAGAAAAAAAATAAGAATTTTTAAAAATTCCGTAGTAAAATAATTTATTAGTGAAAAAGGTTTTGAAAAGTTAGGATTTTCTCTTAAAATTAAATTTATTTTTATAATTTCTATTTTAAAAATAATGAAACCCAAAAAAATAAAACCGTAAATTTATGCATTTTTTTAATATATTCACTCATTTTTCCTTATCTAATTAAATATAAATTTTAATTTTACTTTGTATTTTCTCTCTTAACCATCATATTTTTGTTGCTAATTTTTAATTTTACCTCCATTTCAATTTCTTTTCTACCATTTCTTTTTCTTTTCTTTACCTTTCTTTTCGGCGACGTTGACGAGCACACTGTAAAAAGAAAACTAAAACTTCCTCCATATTAAAGGTGATTAGCAACTCTTTTGGGGTTAAATCAAATTATTGTTGATAACTAATAAAATCCCTAAAATGACTCGTTTTGATGTATTAAATATCATAACCAAATTTGGCAAATGTATGTTCTGAGGAAGCTCTCACAGTAGTAGTCCTCAACCATCCTAGCTTCACAATGATGACTCCCATATTAAAATAATATTCTGGTAATAAAAGAAAAAGACCCCATGATAGAATTTTGTGGGTTTTAATATAATATTCAATATTATGGTAATATAATATTAATTATACATTGAAATAATATCGAGATATATTTTTTTATATATTATAGCATATTCACTACTGCTACGATTAAAAATTAAATCTATATAAATATAGTTTTTTTTTGTTCTATAATAAATAGTATATAATATTTCACAACTCATCCAGTTTTCTCTTTATTTTTTTAAAAATAGTTTCACTTTTAAAATTAATTCAAATAATAATAAAATATTTAATTATTTTGACACGCCTTTTATGTTTCTAATAAGATAAAAAATTTTAAATTATTAAAAATCTTATCACCTATTCGCTTATTATTTTCATAAATATATTTCTCTTTCTTGTTTAAAAAGAGAAAACAAAAAAATTTCAATTAAAGAAAAAAAAAAAGGAAGATTGTTGAAACAGAAAAGCATATTCATATGCGGTGGTTTTTTTTTATTAATTTGATTAATTTTGAAATTATTATTACTTGTAGCAGGGAGATTTTTCTATTGTGAATATTTTAAAATTTTTTTTTTTTTTGGTAAGAAAATATTTTAAAAAGTTGACTGAGAAACAGAATGTGTTTTTAATATTTTACATTTTAGATAATTATATTTTTCATATTTACTATGCTCGATTAAACCTCTTTGCTTTGACATTTAGAGCACAGGGAGAAATCGCATCGCATCAACATCTACACCAATTATCACAATGCTTTGTTTTAAGTAAACGGTATGATTCTCTTTATTTTTGTGCCATTTCTAAGCTGGCTATGACACCTCGAAAAGGCTCCGGAGCGAGCCATTCCCAGCACGTCTCGACCGGCATGCGGTGACCCACTCGTGCTTGACCCTTAAGAGTCCAATCCTTTTCTCCCAGTTACAAATTTGTTTTTCTTGACTTTCCCTGCCTTCATTGCTCCATCAACCAGATGTTATTTACCTTGAGGACACAATGCACTTACGAGTACAACCAGATGTGGGAGGCTCTGAGTCCACATAATTTTCAAGAGTCAGTGAGGATGCACTCGACACCACAAAACATGTGGTGCTCTTTTAACCATTGGAATCTTACTTCTTACTTCCGACCGAGTCGTTTCTGGGTTGAACAGGCATTAAACAAAAGAATGACTTTTTCCAACGCCTCGTCGACTTCTCCAAACAAAATTTTGATTCTACCCTTAAAAATGGGGGCTGAGGATTGCGGTGGGCTGATCGGCCTTTGCCGTGGCTGATATAGGTCAATTTTTAAAAGAGATACTTTTACTCTAGTTTTGAGAGCTATTTTTTCCTTGGGGGTCTGAGCCCTTGAGGGGCCCCGGTAGTGGGGTTTGCCGTACGGTGGTTTTAGTTACTTTAGAGTGCGGTATGAAGTTGGATCTCTTGTCCCTTTCTCGTATCATGTTCCAATTGATCATGGTATTACTGTTGTAAAAGTTCACATAGTATTATGGCCTCGTGCTAGTTACCTTGACCCTTTCCCAAACAGGTTGAGCACAAGTTTAGACCAACCCGGATATGCTCGGCCTAAAAGGATCAAAGTATATGGTCAACCCCAAGTCGTCATCCCAAACCAAGTTGATCGAAGCTTATAGTACGAATGGATAACTCCATTAGAAAGGTGACCATCCTAGGCCATCAAAGTATATGCTCATTCGAGCTCTGGCTACCAAAGCACGTGAGGCTATATGTATGACTTTTTTTTTTCACCATCAAAAATTATAGTCTGATCTCAAATGTCTGTATAAATTTTATTTAAATGATAACTTTTTTAATATAATTATTTATATTTCTAAATTTTAAATCTAAAATTTTAAATTTAAAAATTGATTAAAAATTTAGTATCATGTTATATTAAATTGACTATTCATTCGTATCATTTGTATGAGTCTGCAATAATTGATGAAAAGAAATGGAGGGAGGGATCCTTAACACTATGTGGTGAATTTCAAATGTTTCAGAAATAATTGATTGTAATTAAAAGTAGAACAGAAGTCGGGATGATAAGGACAACAAATTGCTTTCACACTTACTGAAATCTTGTGGGTGTATTGGATTCAGCTTTTCAAGTCAAAAAATTGGACCCCATTCCCATATATTTTCAACATCAGTGTGCTATCTATCTGTACGCCAAAGCTGCACATTTGTTTTACTTTATTAACACGAACCTCTCATGGGCTTGCATGGACTTCCATGGACCACATACTCCAGGTCTTCGTCAATTTTTTTTTTTTTTTTTCCTTTCCTTTTTTCTTTTCTCCGGACGTCCCCGTCAGATGGGTTGAGCTTAATATGATAATTTATGTTAATATATTTAATTTGAAATATATTTTAATTAATTTCAAATTATTTTTATTTTGATTATTTCAAAGTTACTTAAGTTTAAAAATGTATGATTTTTTTTTTTGAATTGCCATTTAATATTTGATTTTTTTTTTAATTCTTAATTTTCATTTAGTCCATGCAATTTCTCTACTCTAAAAGCTCATTTAATATTTATTATTTGTTCCTGTGATATTATCTTTATATTAAGTTAATTGGAAATAAAAACTAATAAGTTTATGGCTGACTTGTAATTTTTTAAAAAGTTAAAGGACGGGTCATAATTTTAGAAATATTTTATTCTGATCTATAATTTCAAAAAATGGTCTATCCTACTTTATTTTCTCATGTTTTATAATTTCAGAAACTATTTGGAGCTATTTTACAATTTCAAAAAATATATATAAGGGTTTGTTTTATAATTTTGAAAATACAAACTCTCGAGTTTTTGTTATTGATTTAAAAAACAATTAATTAAATTTTTTTTTTTCTAAAACTCTCTCTCTAAATCGGTTAGTTTTCATGTCCAATTAAAATAGTTAGATACATGAGGTTCTCTGCACACAGAAATTTTTTATAATAGACAAGATTTTAGTAATATCATATTTTATTTTGTAATTTATTTTTAAATATCCAATAATTATTACATAAAATAACCAAATTGTTGTCATTAACCTTAACCTCAACAATTTTGCAATGGAAGAATCTTTATTTAAAAAGTAAAATTAAAAGTAAAAAAGAAAAAGAAAAAGAAAACAATCCAAACTCTTCGACTCAAAGACCCCACACAACCTAGGCACACACGAGGGCATATATTCCTCATATTCGTACCGCGTTTCATGCAAATCTTTGGAATTTTTTAATAGAGAATTGTGTATATTTTCCTAACCACTTTAAAAAAGAAAATAATAATACATATCTCTTTTGGATTGAATGATCGAATACTTTACTCTCATAATAAAAAGTTTTAAATTTAAACACTGAAAATAAAAAAATAAATGATTTAAGAGTGATAATCTATTAATAAATTTTATAATATTTAATTTAGATTAATCGAATAAAATTTAAATATTGGTTAATTTAATATAATAAAAGAAAAAACAATAAATATAATATAATCAGGGAGGTGGAGGTGGGGATTAAAAATGGAGTCATTGTCATGGGGATTTGATAATAATAATGATAATTTTGGGGATTAATGAAGATACATTCTGGGCCTAATCCTAATTATAATATTGGATCACAATCTTGTTATTATATTAATTATTGTTTAGTCAATTATTAAAGTTTGTCTCAAAAGGACACACATGAAGAGACCTCACTCGGTTTCGATGGGGATGATGTTGATGATTGTTGTTTCATCCTTTGAGGAATGCCAAGGAAAGGAAAGGACCCCTCTCCCTCTCCCCTAATGGGTCCTTTTTTGATTCTCTCTTTCTGTTTTTGGTAAATACTTTGAGATGCATAATAGTAATTGTGTACTACTAATATATAATTTTTTAAAACAAATAATTTTTCAACTGTTTAGTTCTCCTTTTTTGGCGCTAACTTTTATGTCAGTTTGTATTTATCCTTTTTTTTTTAATTTACTTGTAATAGTTTTTAGGAAATAATTTTTTTTTAAAAAAAGTTTTGAAGATAGAAGTCAAATTCTAAAGTAAAACAGATTTAAATTATTCTTATATTAATAATTATTTGTATCCAAAGATCTACTAATTTGATCAATTAAGCTTTATTTCAATTTTTTTAAACAGCGCCAACCTAAATCATATTAAATTTCTTTTAGATATAAACTATCGATATTCAAAAATTATGTTAAATCAGATTAAATTTGATTTGAGTAAGGTTACATTTTCAAGAGACAAACTCTTTAACACCTATTTTTGTCATACATGATACGTGAACTAGAGACCTTATTTAAAGGGTACTAATGTTCAGCAATTGAACTAACCAGGCATTGCTTCTAAGTTATATTAAATGGTGAAGTAGTAAATCGAATATCAAGTAATTAATGTTTAATTTAAATCAAATTTCACAAATTTGTGATTATTGAGGATGCAAGTGGATAGATTTGGCAAAAGGGCTGTTAGAAATTTCAAATAGTGCTAGTAAGCCATAGGTTATCTGACATCATTTCCTTTCTTACGAAGAATTCGAATTTGAGTCTCCCTATATACCAATAAAAAAAAAAGAAATTTCAAATAGTGAGGATGCAATCATGCAAGGCAATGAATATTAATACGTACAAAAATTGATCTCAGTCTAGATAAAAGTGAGAGAAAATTACTTATGAAAATCTAAAATTATGTCTTTTACAATAAAAAAAGGTTTTAAATTTTAATTTATTATATTTTGAATTTTAAACTGTGATTTAGACGCATTTGGCTTTATTAGGCTGACATTAATTTTCTTTCTTTTTGTTTTTTGGTAAATTTAAAATTGTTAAAGGCTTTCACACTCGTTGGGAAAATTCTTTCTTTCTTCCCCCCCCCCCAAAAAAAAAAGAAAAGAAAATTCGTCCACTCAAAGATTCACAATAATTGATATGTAGGAGAGATATATTGAATCAATAAATTTGTTTTAATTTGTATTTATAAAAATTTAATTAAAATTGGAATCCATAAAAATAAATATAACGGAATTAAATATGTACGTAAGGTGATTGCAATTTATGGATTTAATCAAGTACGGAGTAAGGTGATTTTTAGGCAATTAATTTTGCATATTTTATATTGTTTATTTGAAATTTTACACTCGATTTGATAAATCTGATAATTGCAATTTTTTCTAAGTATAAAAAAGGATTAAAAATTATTCAAATTAGTTTCAATTGACATTTTATTATACATAATAGAAAAATTAAGAAAATATCATTAATTTTGACTTGATTGCAAGTAAAATTAGCCTAAAAAGGATAAGAAATTCGGCTTGATTTAGATTGATCTCGTATATTTCGAAACCAAATTGATCCACATCGGTTCCAAAATGGAGGGTGGGAGCCGAACCATAGGTAGGTTAGAATTGAACCAACTCAACCCAAATTTGTTCGGGTTAGTTTGAATCGATTTTGTTTGTAGTTCTAACATATTTGAAGGGAAAAAAAATTCTAAACTTGATATCGGAATTCATAATATTTTTGTTACGTAAATTTTTTAAAAAATAAAATTAGAAAAATTGCTCAAATATAATGTCAACAACAAAAAAAATACCAAATTACATAATCAAAAAGGGATGATCTATATATTCTAATACACAATACCATAGATAATATATTAATAAGTCTACCATTTTAACATAATAAATAAATATTATCAACATTATTGAAACATTTTCACAAGAAAATTAACCAAATCCTCTGCTCCATTTTATCATAAAAATTTCGGGGAGAGAGAGGGTGCAGAGAAATGGAAATGTGAAAGGGACAAAAACAGAGAAGCAAGTTGGTTGATCTGAAAAGGATAGGCATAAATTTGTGAAACCATGACAGCTGGACCCGTCTCACCCGTTTTTGGAGTTATTAATGATACTGACTGCTTGGATGGAGGCCATACTTTATTATGTCTTCTTCAAAGTTTTTAAGCCAAAAATAAAAGTAAAAGAAATAAAAACAAAAATAAAAGGGATAATGTTTGGTTTCCTTCTACGCCTAAGCTGTCTCCCCACGTTGGACTCTCTTGTACCTTTTTCACCTTTTGTGACACTGACACCCACTTACTCTACCACCCCCATCCCACCCCCACAATGTAATAAAATTCATGACAACATTTTACTACAAATCAAAATTAACATTTTATTGTTTAATTTGGATATTGTCCTTCAAAGGTTGTTAATGAATTCTATTTTTAAAAGTTCAATATATGTTGTGGTTCCGGTAACCTCTATTTTTTCAATATACAATAGCCTTATCATCGTGATGGATTTTTTTTTCTCTGGTTTAGTCATCATACGATATTTAAAGTTTTATCTCGATTAATCTAAATTAATCTGTTATCAAGTCTATAAATAAAAGAGATCTCATAACATAATTATTTATATACAGGCACGTGAACTCAAACTTGAATTTATGAGGACGAAGTGTAGAGCCTAATCATCATGATGATGAATGTATCATCATGACATGGTGAATGTATCATCATGACGATAACAACTTTGGCACCGTAAAGCCCTTTTTTTTTTATAATCCAAAGCCTCGTTTTTGTATAAACCCAACTTTGAATATGAGAGAGAGAGAGAAGGCTTAGGCAACTTTGAATATGAGAGAGAGCGAGAGAGAAGGCTTAGGTTTTTAGGTGATTCTAAGGTTGTACTTTTGTAAACCCGCTTTGTGAATGTTTTATTAATTTTAATTTTTGTTTCATTTTGTCTTTAATTCATCGACTAAATCCTTTGTTTGTGATTTTTAATATTAATTTTGTTAATAAAAGTATGAATTTATGGATTGTCCACCATTGAACATTATATGTGTTGGAAGTGGGTTATAATTTCATAGATACTGATTTTTGTAGACTTAAATGGTTTCCGTCAGTAGAGAGAAAAATACCTATAAAAACCATCGGAAGGTGTTTCAACGGGGAGACTCCGATACTCAAGTCAATAAAGAGCGATTTTCAAATGAAAGAACAGACTGAGAGTTTGAGAGAGTGATTCCCTGTGATTGGTGTGTCCAAGTGTTTGGCCTCCAGAACGTACTTGACTTGGGGGGTTTTGAGAGATTTTATACGTTCCAGAGTCGTGCACCGCTAGGGGATTCAACCCTACCTTCGTTATCGGGTTGATTCGAAAATCTCAGGAATTCAATATTCTATATTGATTGCGATTCTCATCGTTTGGGAAATTTCCATTTTCAAGAGGGATACTTTCCTTGACTGAAAAATCTCAGGAATACCGCTCTGAAATAGGAAACTAGAGTTATTAGGATGTTCTGACCTTCCCTTATAATCGTTATAAATGTTGGCTATCGATCAGTCGCTCGACCATTGAAGAGTCTTCAGGATTTACTAGGTTGAAGAGTTGATGCCTGATCGCCCGATCGGGGTGATCACCCTTTGCTTAGCGTACTACGTTCGGTTAGCGGGCGACTAAAACTCTATCATTCGGGAGATCTGGGCGACTAAGACCCTTCGATAGGTTACGATGACAATCGTTAGATACAAGTCGGTAGACGCCCTTCGTGGGCCTTTCAAAGATTGACCCTTCTCATTGGACCTTGGACCGCGACCCATCATTTGCCCCCGACTCTTGGTCCTCTTGGAAAAGAGGTGCTATGAGTAATGATTTTTTGAAAAGGGGTACGGAACCTTTTAATGTGACCTCTGTCGTTTTGATTTTTGCGAATTGTCTCTCATACGCTTCATAAAGGGTTCGTACCCATCAAAGCATTATTCATACCAACATACCTTCTACTCTTCTGATCCTCCTGTCAGAAAAGTTACTCCTAAGAACGGTGGCGAAGATGTCCGTTTCTCAGACCTTTCCAAGCATCAGCGACATTGCGAGCATCATGTCCTTAAAGGATCATCAAGAGGTGCAAACCGAGATGTTGTTGGGGGATGACTTTTCTCTGATGTCCACCACGGAAGCCGATAGGGCTAATACGGCATCTAAGGGCTGCATGCCGATATATCTCCAAGCTGTCAAGTATGGATTAAAAGTATCATACACAGGTCCCTTAACAAAGGTTCTACTTTGTTAGAACATATTTCCGACTCTCCTAATTCCAAGCGCCTGGTGACTGGTAGTTGCCGCGGTTTCCTTATTAGGGTTTTATCGTCTCCGCTTCGACTTCGATATCTTGTCGTCCATTTTCATTTTGATGAGATGTGAGAGTAGTGGCCCGACTAAGGGATGGTACAAGTTACAGACCCGGCCTGAGTCTAACTGGAGATTTTACTACAAAGAATCCATCGACAAGATTTGGATGCGGAAGTTCTTTTATGTTGAGTTCTTGGATAAGAATCGTATGCCAATGTTACCCAGAGCCAATGAGATGCCTTCTTTGGGGTCGAAACCCCCTGCCACATCAAAACATGGTCGCTTCATTCGGTCGGTTAGTGGCTACTGTAAGTCTACTGGTCGAAGTATACAAGTTGATTCCTTACTAGATGACCAGATGTTGTCCTTGGTCGGCTTGCTGATAGGGGAAAAGAAAAAGATTGATAGGCCTCTTCTGTTGGAGAGAAGGAGGATCGATCTGGTCGATTCTCTGGGATCCCTTGATGACGTTGTGTTAAAGAACGTCACTATCAGCAAGCTGGTTCATTCAAGAGCGAAAAGGTCCTTTAAGGAAGACATCTGGGCATCTGAGGCTCTTCCTGGGTCACCACCTCATCTGGTGAAGAGGAGAACGTTTTCTCCTCCTTCGTCTGCATTGGCGATCCTGCCTAAGCATTCCGTTCCGACGGCAGTCACATCGAAAGAAACTACTGCTTCGAACAAGGGCTGTTCGTCCGGCAGAGCGAGCGCTAGCGTAGGTTAGTTTGGAGGATCAGGAGATGTTCCTCCTCGCGACATTGTGGCGAGGGTGGATGTTTCCAAGGTCATGAGAGGCAAGATGGCGGGGTCTTCTTCCACTATTCCGGTTTGGCCTGTGTATAAGGGAAATCGCAAGATTCCTGAAGGGGTGGCTCCTTCACACTTTATCCCCGTTCAGTCCTTTGAAGGCAAAAGGGATTGAAAGAATGTGGAATCGCTGTCATTTGTGTTGGGGATATGTAGTATAGCTACATAGACCTGGCGGAGGCGGAGCATGTCGCCAACCAATTTGACTTCCATCGATGTGAGCTCGACTTCCATAGAATATCCTATGAGCAAGTCGGCGGGGTCCTTGAGTCCTTAGGCTTAATGGTAGCGTTTTCTCCATACTTGTTGGGCTCTTTTTCACCTCTTGCCTTTGTTAATTCAGTTTTCTTTGCAGACGATAGCTCTCACCTGATTTCATGGACAGCAAGGGAGGCAGGTGATAAGTCACCTGGAGGGACGTCTTTCTGAATTAACTTGTCCGGCTTAAGCTCAAGAAGAGATTCCTGCTTGGGAGAAGGAGATCGTAGGAATTGAAAGTATGTTTGGTGTATTGCTCAACTACAAAGATGAAGAGTTAAGGCAACTTCGATAGCCCAGTGCCAAGGGGAATGTGAACGGTCGAAATTGGCAACCACAACGTGCAAGATACGTTTGCGCTCAATTAAGAAGTTGGCTCAGTTCCAAAAGGAATCTCTTCGAACAGCGGAGCGTAGAATAGCTGAACTTGAGGAGTCTCACGCGAAGGATGAAACCATCTTCAAAGACTCTCAGCGTACATTGACCCAGAAATTGGAGTGTACTGAAGAGATAATTTACAACATAGGTTTTAGCGATGCTTTGCCCCCAGTTGAGGGGGGAAATACTCTGAGCCCTACTGTATAACTTCTTTTAAAATTCTATACCCAGTGGTTTTTGTCTGTTCAATGAGAAACTATTATTTTTCATTATTTTTAGTCATAATCCTCGTTGTGTGGTTTCGGCAAAGTACGAACAACCGGAGTTGGGCGACTGAGGCCATTCGAAAGATATGAATTTTATAAGTGGTGGGCTGTGTTCACCCATCCAGGGAGTTACATCCCCTATTGATGACGTATACGAACGACTGGAGCTGAACGACTGAGACCTTCCGAACGATAAGAAGTTTATAAGTAGTGGGCCGCATCCACCCGTCTGGAAGTTACATCCCTTATTGACGACGCATACGAATAATTGGAGCTAGGCGATGATAGGAAGTTTATAAGTGGTGGGCCGCGTCCACCCGTCCAGTAAGTTATATCCCCTATTGACGACACGTACGAATGACTGGAGTTGGGCGACTGAGACCCTCTGAACGATAGGAAGTTTATAAATGGTGGGTTGCGTCCACCCGTCTGGGGAGTTGCATTCCCTATTGACAACGCGTACGAATGACAGGAACTGGATGACTAAGACCCTTCGAATGATAAGAAGTTTATAAGTGGTGGGCCGCGTCCACCCGTCTAGGGAGTTATATCCCCTATTGACGATGCATACAAACGACTGGGGCTGGATGACTGAGACCCTCTGAATGATAGGAAGTTTATAAGTGGTGGGCCGCATCCACCCGTCCAGAGAGTTACATCCCATATTGATGACATGTACGAACGACTAGAGCTGGGTGACTGAGACCCTCCGAACGATAGGAAGTTTATAAGTGATGGGCTGGGTCCACCCGTCCGAAGAGTTACATCCCCTATTGACGACGCGTACGAACGACTGGAATTGTGTGACTGAGGCCCTCCGAATGATAGGAAGTTTATAAGTGGTGGGCTGCATCCACCCGTCCAGGGAGTTACATCCCTACTTATCGACGCATTCGTTTGGATGATCTGGATGACTGATACCATTCGGTAGATCAGAAACCCTAGGAGTTAGGGCCATGTCTGCCCGTTCGGAGAGTTTCATCCCAACTTAATGATACATTCGTTCAGAAAATCTGGGTGACTGAGACCCTTCGACAGATTAGAATTCTTAGGAGTTAGGGCCGTGTCCGCTCATTCGAGGAGTTTTATCTCAACTTAACGACACATTCGTTTGGAAGGATCTGGGCGACTGAGACCCGACGGCCAATTAAAGGCTTTAAAAGTTAGGGTTGTGTCCGCCCGGTCGGAGAATTCCATCCCAACTTAACGACATATTCGTTCGGAAGATTTGGACGACTGAGACCCTTCGGCTGATTAGAAATCCTAGGATTTAAGACTGTGTCTGCTCGTTTGGGGAGTTTCATTCCAAGTTAACGACACATTCGTTCAGAAGGATCTTGGCGACTGAGGCCCGACGGCCAATTAAAGTTTTTAGAAGTTAGGGTCGTGTTCGCCCATTCGGGGAGTTTCATCCCAATTTATCAACACATTCGTTCGGAAGATCTGGGCAACTGAGCCCCTTCAACAGATTAGAAACCTTAGGAGTTAAGGTCGTATCCGTTCGTTCGGAGAGTTTCATTCTAACTTAATGACACATTTGTTTGGAAGGATCTGGGCGACTGAGGCCCGATGGCCAATTAGGAGGGGTGCTCTTCTCCACGAATCATTAAAAATCTCATGCCATGTGTTATCAATGAATAATAAGAGAAGATCGACACCCTTATCAAGGAAAAAACGTGGGGAAATCCAGGTTGTAGGCCGGATAGATACTAGTAGGCATATAAAGCTCGTGCCAACTTCTTCACCATGAATTTAGAGGATCATCCTTCCTGGTTCATTGTACGGTGGCCTAGGATCTGGCCCATTGGGTAGTCCATTCAGCCGTTGTACATTGTCTGTCGGGAGAAGACAAGTTCCTTCCCTCCACACTGATGAATTTTTGTAGTTTACCACTGCGAACCAAGAATTCCAACTCATCCTTAAGCATTTTGTATTCGTCGGTTGTGTGGCTGTAGTCCCGATGGAAATGACAGTACTTGGACTTGTCTTTCTTGGGATCTTCTTTCATGGGACGAGGGGTCACTTGACGTATGACTTGTTTTTTATCTGATATAAAACCCGACTTGGGGTATCGTTCAATGGAGTGTAGACGCTGAACCTTTACAGGGACAAAACTCCTGGTTTGTTTCTCTTCGGAGAGGGTTGACGAGGCGATCGACTGTGTTCCTTTTTACTAGGGCGGTTCTCTCGACGGTCGAACATCTCTGCTTTTTCTGTCGCAATATATTTCTCCGTTTGGGAGTAAAATTCTTGGATGGTCGCTAGGGGTTTTTTTGTGATAGCGACTTTCATGTCGGAAGAGTGTAAGCCCGTTAGGAGGGTAGCTAGTGCGATGTTGTGATCTAAAACAGGAACTTTCAACATTTCCGTTTTAAATCTTTCCATGAAGTCCCTCAAAGACTCTTCCTTCCATTGTCGCAACAATAGCAGGGAAGTGGATTTCCGCTTGACCCCCCGGCGGATTATGAAATGAGTCTCGAACTGCTATCGGAGTTGGATGAAACTCTTGATACTGAACGGAGGAAGTGAATTAAACTATGTCAGGGCATTTCCCTTTAGAGTTGTGGGGAAGTGCTTATATATCGTTGCGTCCGATAAATCTTGGGAGATCATAATTGTTATGAAGTGGGTAGCATGGTCACGGGGATCGATTGTTCCATCATATCGCTCCATGGGACGTAATAGGACATCTCTCGGCATCGGTTCTGAGGATATCTTAAAATCAAAGGGTGATTTGCCTGAAGGACATAGGGGGTCTTCCCCGTCCCTAACACCCTTCTTCTTCAGTTCGGTAACCACGAGTTGTTCGACTTGTCTTTTTAAGTCTTCAGGGTCATGCTGAGCAGTTGCTGATGGCTCGGGGTTAGCAGGAAGTTCTCGTCTCGGTGGTCACTTGTACCCGGACTCGGTGGCGGACGAGTGGCCATCCGACTCGCGGTCTCGACTGAGCTCCTGTAACACCGACATTGCGGTGTTCGTACAAGTATACTGTTCATGAAATTAAATAAAATATTTCTCCATTTATATATAGAGAGAGAATTTTTAATTATATTGATTTTCGATTTTGAGGTATGTAATTTAAAAATTTTGGGATATTTAAAGTATCCGTAGTTTCGATTTGTAAAGTAAAGTGAGTATAAAAATATATAGATGATTTTTTTTAGTCATTTATTTATTTATACATTACTCATTTAATTATTTACAAATTTATTTATAAACAGAAATATATATATTAATAAATTTTTTTAAAAAAAAGGTGGGACAAAACGCAGCAAAACGCTGCGTTTTGCCCAAATGAAGATTAGGGCTAAAAGCCCTAATCTTTCTCTCTCCTTCCTTCTCCATTCTTCCTCTCCGCCTCTTCGCATTCCCTCTCCCGCGATTCTCCTCAGTCGCCGCCTCCACCGCGAGCTGCCGCACGCCGCCGCAGCTCCTCTCCACCGCCACCTCTCTATCACTTTCTGTCTTTCTCTATTTTGTTCTCTCTCTCTCACCGCGAGCCTCTCCCTCTCCCTTTCGCGATCACTCGATCGCCATCCCCACCACCCTCTCCGCCACTTCACACTACCCACGACCGGCCGAGCATCTCTCTGCCTCCCTTTCTATCTCTATTTCTCTCTCTCAGTTTCGGTTCCCTCTCAGTCCCTCTCAGTCTTACTCTCTATTTCTCTCTATTTCTCTCTCTCGGTTGCTCTCTCACTCCCTCCCGCTCGCGATTTCTTTCGCGATCTCTTCACCGCGGTCCTCCACTGCCAACCCGTCGACCACCCGCGGCTGAAACCTTTCCCTCCGGCCGCCTGTTTTCTCCCCCGCGCAATAGAGCGCGACTGCGCGCGATTGCTCGAGCGAGACAGCCCCTCAGTGCACGTCTGCTCGTGCGAGACTACCGAGCACCCCGACTGCAGCACGCGACAGCCTCTTCCCCAGCGCGCGGCTACTGTGCTGCTTTGCCCTTGCTCACTCACTCGAGCAGTATGCACCTTTGAGAGCCCACTGCGACCCTTTCACTGCATAGGTAAGGGTTGAGTTAAATCTTAATTCTAGGATTTTCATTTCCATAAGTGATTAAGACTAATTATGAAATTTTGCTTCGAATTGGAAGCATTGTAGGTTTCGGATTGAATCGAATGTCGCACGGACGTTAGGGTTTTGGATCGCAGTGAACCCTAGGTGAGAGATTTCTAACTTATTCGAATTATTTGGATGCATTTAGGGTAAATTAGGATAAAAAGTGTTGTATATGTGTAGGAAGTATGTTAGATTTGATTATAATGCTTTGTGTGACATTATATGTAATTATTCAGGTTAATTATAGAAATTTTATATGAATTGGAATGTTCCAGAGGAGAGAATCATGTTGACTTGATTAGAATGGTTTCTCTTGAAGTTTAATTTGATGTATGGATGAGAATAATTGGAAATTTGGGATTTGAGTTTAAAAAATATGCAGTCTTTTTATTATAAGTTGTCCTACATATAGGCAATCAAAATACTAATTCCGTATAATGAAAATAGACTTAAATACCTTGAAAATGACATATGGTTTGAAGAAATCGGATGAGAATCGAAAAGTGTATGATTTTTCAAGGATTTTCCAGTTCATAGGAAACTTATTTATTTTAAGCGTATTTCCAATTTTGATTGGTTTTAGGATTGAATCAGGCATGATTTTGATTTGATTAATTGTTTATGAATGGAATGAAAGTGATGAAATGAGAATCTAGAAAGGTGATTGTGTAAATGTTTGATTTAAGTCTTAAATGAGCACATATTGAGGGGAGAAACCCTAAGGAAACATGTACTGAAAAATTTAGAACTTTGAGTATGAAATTTGATGGGTTTTAATGTGATTTTGAGTGTTAAAATGTGGATTTGATGTACTTGTATGCATGCTGAATTTTGGATAGAGGTTAGTGAGCATGTGGATGTAAAAATGTCTTGATCGAATCCATTAGAGAGATTGGGAATGATTCTAGTAAGCAAGATGGAGGTTTATATGTGTATGTAATAAGGTATAGAAAGTGTATGCATATATATAGTGATATTGGTGTTTTAAAGTGAGATGAAAATGTGCAATTGTAAAGAATGAGCAAAAGCATGTGTTTGTATTTATATGATAAATGTATAGAATTATTGGTGTATTGAAGAGAAGAAGTTGATAAAGAATTTTGAATAAAAGTGTGTTGGTGTATATGCTGACTCTTATGTGCGGCGAGAGATTGGATTGGTGTGAGCTTTGTGTAGGATTAGTTGAGTACCATCACTTGAGTCTTGTGGACATGTTGTAAGCATGAACAAAATATGAAGAGTTAAGGTAGTGGCTTAAAAGACTTGACTTGACATTGGAAATTTGAAAGTGAAGAACATGCATTTTAGCTAATTGAACAACATGTAGTCTTTTAGCATAACTTTCTCTACACAGCTCCGAATGACATGAGGTTTTTTACCTTAGATACTAGACATCCTTAGTTTTAAAAATGAAATAAGAAACCCCTTGATTTGTAAAGGTGTATTAGAAGTTATAGCCTATTTTCTATAACTGCGCAGGTTTGAAACTTGCTGATTATATACATGCGTAAGTATTGGATGTCTTGATCGAGGGGAGCACAATTTCGACACTTGTTGAGCATTATAGGGAGTGATTGACCCTCCCGTATATGGTGAGTGGGTTTTATTTCAATGTTTTCGTTTAATATGTAAACCCTGCTTTACAACAGTTTGATAAATGAGCATGATTTATCGTGTGCTTAAAATGTTTTAACTAGTTTTGGAAATGATTTTTGTGAACCGATGGAGTGTCTAAAAATTTGGTTGAATTATGAAAATATGCATCCATGTGGTTGAAATGTAAAATGTGTCATTTTATGATATATGTTGCATTTGGTTTGTGAACCTGATTTACGGCATATGTTTGATATGATATTGATATTGGCCTTGAGGGCTGTGATATGTATTGTTCCATAGCTACGAAGGACACCGTGAGAGGCGCTTGGGTGGCGTTCGGATATGCTTGCCTGGGGTATCCCACGAGTTGTCGAGATGATATTTACGACACAAGTACTAGCAGTTGAACCCAAAAGGGGAGGATTTGGATACACTCTCCAAGTTTAGCACCTGGACGAGGTTCATTCGCCAACGCCGGAAGAGAGCACTTTAAATAAATCGCATATAACACCCCGTGCGCTGTCATAGGTCGTGGTAGACCTCTGTCGGGACATTTTCGGCAGCTCTATGGCATTTTAATGATGTTATTTTGGATGCATATTTGATTTGCTGATGCGTGTTAATGATATATTGTTGAAATGAAAAGCATGATGATTTGAAATATGATTTGTATACTTATGCTTTGACACTCCAGTTTCACACCTCATATTACACGATTACATTGACCCACTCACTCACTGAGTATTCTTCCCTGAGTACTCACCCCTCCTCTTTCCCTCCCCAGAAAGGATTATGGTGCTAGGGCGACGCATTTGGCTCTAGAGGCTTGATAGATTGATGGTGGATTTGGGTGATTCACGACGGTGAGATCAAAGTTTAATTTGAAAGATGAATTTCGTATTTTATTCTCGACCCTGCCAGGTCTTGTTGAGGTCCGTAGTTGGCCGTGTACTTATTTTGGGATGACTGTATAATTTATGTATGTTTATTTACGAAACTCTCATATTTCATTTGCATTGAGGCAATTGTACGTATTTGAGTCATACTTGGGAAATTTATTGTAAATTGTATAAAAACTTAGGCCCGCTCGGTGTAGCGGCTGCTCATGCTCTAGTTGGGCATGACAGTAGAGGTCTGTGACTAGGACTGTTGTTGATTTGTTAGCCTTGCGTTGTCTGGATATCGGTTGTGAGATTCGGTAGATTGTTTTGGAGAGGACGGGATGACCATTGGTTAAATTTACATGATGATTTTAATGTATACAGGTATCCAGGTTTAATTGTACATGGAAGACCTCCGATTTATGGGGAGGTTCTGCCCGATTTTTTGTAGAAATACAACCGGTATCCAGGGCAACGAGCAGCTGTTCACGATTCCCGGTTCGGGGCATGACAGCTCATCTAATTATTTACTCATTCTTCAGAGTTTTGACTCCAGTCTTTCCACTGGGGCTTGATTAACTTGCTCGGGCCCTGAGGCCATGGCTTTGGCTCCGATGCTACAGGTTGCAAAATTGGCTCTAGACAGGACGGTTGGGGAGAAAACATATGATCATGGTTCGAATAGTGGGATGCTGGAGGGGCTATAGGTGTGGTGGGCATAGGGGCATACCCTTCCACAATGGGGGTAGCCTTTGAGGATGCTCTGCTTCTCTGAGGTATGGTTGTTCGAATGATAAAAGTTGTTTTAACCTGTACCCACAAACGGCGCCAATCTGTTGTAGGTGGGTTATAGTTTCACAAATACCGGCTCCTTGTAGACTCAAACAGTCTCCGTCAGTAGAGAGGAAAACACCTGAAAAAATCACCGGAGGGTGCTCCAACTTCGACACTCAAGTCAATAAAGAGCGATTTTTGAATGAAAGAACAGACTAAGAGCTTGAGGGAGTGATTCCCTGTGATTGGTGTGCCCAATGTGTTTGGCCTCCAGAGTGTACCTAGTTTAGAGGGTTTTGAGAGATTTTATATCTTCCAAAATCGTGCGCTGTTAGGGGATTCAACCCTACCTTCTTTATCGGGCTGATCCAAAAATCTCAGGAATTTAATATTCTGTGTTGATTGCGATTCTCATCTTTTGAGAAATTTTCGTTTTCAAGAAGGATACTTTCATTGACTGAAAGATCCAAGGAATACAACTCTGAAATAAGAAACTAGAGTTATTATGATGTTCTGACATTCCCTTAGAATCGTTAGAGACGCTGGCTATCGATCAGTCGTTCGACCGTTGAGGAGTCTTTAGGACTTGCTCGGTTGAAGAGTTGACACTGATTGCCCGATTAGGGTGATCATCCTTTGTAGCGTACTGCGTTGGTTATCGGGGCGACTCAAGACCCCATCATTTGGGAGATCGGGCGGTTAAGACCCTTGGTAGGTCGCCGTGACAATGGTTCAACACGATTGGTAGGCGCCATTAAATGGGCCTTTCAAAGATTGACTCTTCTTATTGGGCCTTGGATCGCGTCCCATCAATATGCACTTATAATATTTAATCAATTATTTCTTAAAATTTATCATGCTGAGATTATATATTTCATGTCATTGAATAAATGAACTATGCACAATATTTAGAACTATAGTCTTTTTGAGTTGATTGACATTGAGATTTTATAGATTCATTGTTGAATTAAGTTTTATGTTTATTTAAATACTTCCCTATCTTGCTTTTCTTGTAAACGGTTTGTAGTGGAGGTACTTGATATAGGTCTACAAGCTTAATTCTTGTAGTCTCTAAAGGCTTTGAAATGGTATTTTTGAGCTATTAATTGTGTGTGGTTTGTATATTTTATGTCTTAGATTGGAATACAATAAGTTTTAGTTTATATTAGTTTGCTGTAATTTACTTAATTAGTTATAGATGCATGATTGATTCATGAACTAGATAGTTTGTGTTATTCACATGATTAGTAACTTTTGAAACTTGTTAATTGTACATTTAGTGTTATATTAAATGACTCATGTTACAATGTAGATAGTATACATCATATTAGGTACTTTATACTCTTTCCCTACATTCATAAGATATTTGAGGTGAATTTCATGATTTGATAGGTCTTAATCAAAGCTTAATAAAATTTACCAAAAAAGGAAACATTATTCTATTTTGGTTGAGAATCAACCAGCAGTAATTTTTGTTGGATTTAGCTTGCTTCCTATCAAAGGAAAAGGTTTAAATACAAAAAAAAAAAATTAACTACTTTTCCTGATTCTCAAATAATCTCTCTATGAAGTAGGACATTATCCACTATTAGTAATAAAGTCATTGATTTATTCAAATGAAAAGTTTAAAAATAATAATAATAACAACTTCTTGACCTATTCCTAAGCAAGCTGGTGAATTACTCCAATAACTTGGACCATGACCTGCATGTCCCTACATTAGTCAAGGTATTTTGGGTTTCTATTGGGCATCCTCTTGGACCTTCTTGGCTCATCCGTACCTCCCCCTTTAGTTGGAACCTTGTCCTCGAGGTTTGAGTTCCCATTATAGCATCCTTAGCAGAAGTCTTTTCCACTGATCAAACTTTCTTGAACAAACTTGGAGCCCTCATTTAATCCGGTGTGTATCCAAGATGGCTTCTGTTCCACAATGATATCACCATCATCCACCACAAGTCGTAATTCAATATTAGCTCAGACATCATCACAAATTTTCCATTTAAGAAGAGACATGTGAAAAATCAGTGAATGCGAGCTCCTTATGGAAGTTTAAGTTTGTATGCCACTTTTTCCCACATGTTCTTCTATTTGGTATGGCCCATAATATCTACTAGCAAGCTTTTGATAAGCTCGTTTGAATATAGATTGTTGGCGATAAGGATGAAGCCTAAGATATACCTACTCCCTACTTGGTACTCAATATCCCACTCTTCAAATCAGCATACTACTTCATTCTATCCCTTGCCACATTCAAATTATCTTTTAGCCTTGAAGAATATCACAAGAAGTTAAATCATAGTCAACTTCATATATCGGGGAAATTCCTTCATTATAGTGGGGTATTGTTGGAGGTGGTCTCCCACATGAAGCTTGAAAGGGAGTCATTCCTGTGGAGATGTGATATGTAGTATTATATCAATATTCTACCCATGGAAGGTAATGAAGCCACCTTCGTGGTTGTTAGCAAACAAAGCTTTAAAGGTATTGTTTGATACTGAGATTCACCACCTCAAATTGCCCATTTGTTTGGAGATGATAGGTAGTTTATTTGCAATTGTGTTCTAACATCTTGAAAAACTCACGCCAAAAATGGACTGATGAACATTGAGTCGCGGTCACTCACTATGGAACGTGGCATGTCATGAAGTTTAACCACCCCTTCAACAAATTTTTCTGCCACCATCTTGGCGGTGTAGGGGTGTGTTAATGCCATCAAGTGTGCTAATTTAGTCAAACAATCAACAACCATAAGAATGTTATTTCTGTCATTCGAATGAGGGAGGCTTTCTATGAAGTCTATGGTGATCATCCCATACTTGGCCTGGAATTGGCAATGGCTAAAGAAGGCCAACCAGTTATAAAGTTTTAGACTTGGTTCTTTAGCAAACCTCACAAGAAGACATAATTCTTCATTATCGATGCATGGATGGCCAATAAATTGCTAAGCTAACCTTTTATACGTTCTTAACACCCTTGAATGCCCTTCAATTGGGGGAGTCACGAAATTCTTGCAATAGTTGTTGGGTAATGCTAGAATGAGGGGGTACCACCACTTTCTTCTTCCACCGCACGTTGTCTTGAGAGAAACCATCCCATTTTTCCATGAATAAAGCTAACTTGTTTTTCGGATGCCATCTTACCAACCTTGCCATGTAAGGGTCATTACTAGCTT